>CANYCX012241350.1:0-10208 GCA_948193385.1 Breynia disticha f. nivosa | reverse complement strand
TATCTTGAACCGTAAGTCAAGAGTGTAAGGAAATCCTGTGAGGTAATAGTAAGTGTTGATCAAAATCCTAAGTGAGAGCTTAGGTAGTGGAGTAGGTGTTTGATCCGAACCACTCTAAATCACTTGTCTTCTTTGTTGATTATTTTCATTCCGCAAAAATCTGCCATATTCATACAAGCTCTATTCAACCCCCCCCTTCTAGAGCTTGCTTAGTTCCTACATAAATTGTAAAAGTTCATGAGAAAAGAAACATATGAATAGAAAGGGACACATGTTTAATCATAAGATGATTAGTATAAGTTAAAATGTAGAATGAATTACATAGTGAAATGAAAGATAAGAAAATCAATAAGTGTCATATGTATGAGATCAAATATATAATTGATAAGAAGAAGTCATCAAGATAAGGAAAGTTAAATTCAGTAATATGAAAATGAAATTGAAAAAAATTAAACTCAAAAGATCTAAATGTGTATATCAAAGAACAGAAGTTGAAATATAACAGAGATAATAGAAAGAATGTTATAAAAAGAAACCAAATGGTCATGAAATAATGATAATAGTTAATAGTCGATATAAGTGAATATTTCACACGTAAATTTTCCAATTGCATTAGATTAAAAAAATAATTAAAAGTATATTGATAAAGAAAATTTGTATGAAGATTGATGCATAATCAATGAAAAGTAGCTAAGTGTCTCAGAAACAAAATTCATTTGGAAAATGATAGAAACATGGAACTAAAGAAGATGAGTGGATCTCAAGATAAATGATCATAATGATGATAAGAAATACTCAATGAGGTGTAATATAAGGAAACAAATGGGGGAAATTGAATTTTCAAATAAATGAAGGAAAAGTTTAAAGTGAATTATTAAATATATGAGATAGGGGATTAGAAGTGGATTTTTAACATGATGGTTGTGGAAAGTGCCACGGTGGTTGTGTTAGTTTAGCACGAGGCATGTTATTAGGGCGTGTGTGATCAACATAGGTCGTGTTCAAAGACAAGGCAAAAATGAATTTGGGATACTAATGGTTTATTATAGATTATAAGTAAATAAAAATGGAATGAATTAATACGATTAAGAAAGTTTTTAATTATTGTAATTTTTAAGTCGTGGATAAATGTTTAAATAAATGCTAGAATTATGGTGTTGTAATGTGTAGAATGGACGATGATACAAAATACAATTATATTTACAATAATTAAAATCTCAAGGAGAATTGCCTACCTTGCCAAGATGAGTCTCAATACAATTATATTTCATGTCCACACTGATCTCCTCATTGCTCTATTGCACATGCACAAACAAATACAATATTATTGAGTTTATAGCTATAATCATATAAACCAATACACTTACACAGTTATGTAGAGCATACACATTCATTCATTCAATCATAGGAACTTTATCTCGTATTTTATGGTAGTAGGGAAGTTCCCTAAGTTTAATCTACTTAATTGCATCTTCTATACCACTTCCTGCTTTTATTGAGTAGAAGAGTGGTGGCTTGTGGGGAATGAGAGAGTGGAGAGGGATACAAAATGATGGTTGACGGTAGCAATGATGGTGAAAAAAGGCATGGGGCAGGAGACAATGACTAAAAAAGAGAAAAAAAGAGGTAGGAGAGATGGAAGAAGGATATTAAGTTAATTGAGAATGAGCGGGTTTGAAAATTCATAGGTAAAAAGATTTGAAAAGAAAATGGAGGCAAAAATTCATGAAGTTTATGAATTAGGAAAATCATGTGCCACGTCAAAAATAAACTAATGGAGTTAGATGTCAGAATTCGAAGTTACTAATTTCAAACTATGAGTAACAAGAGTGGCTAATTTCAAACCATGGATGACCATATTAGAGAATGTAACAAATTACAAGGGTTAAAGAAGAATTTGCCTATATGATAATCAAAATCTAATGACTGATATTTAATGCTATTTAATCAAAATTTTAATATTTTCTTTTCTAAATTAGCCCACTAAATATTTGGCTAACTATACTAGCTATATATGAATAAGAAATGTGTTGCATTTTTACATTATGTTGAAAATTTCAATCACCAAATTCCTATTTTTTATTTTTGATGACCGAATTAGCCATTAACATTACTCATCACTTGTTTAGTCGTTCCTTCTCCCCTCTATCTCTTCATTTCTTAATCTTCATTACTCTTTACTATTGATCTTTGAAAATTCTTTTCTTGAAACTCTTTTTTTCCTATTGTGTGTGTTTTATTTTCCTTTTTTTCTTAAATTGTTTTCACAACTACCTTATGAGTTATTTGGGTAAATATTTAATATGAATGCTTTTAGTTTTTTTGTTGATTTTTTTGTTGTTGGAACTAAGCAATTAAAGTTTGCCCATATGAATCTTTCAACAAATAAGGGTAGAGGAGGTGTTTTTGTAAAGTTATCAAATAAGGAGCATGTTAAACATGTTTTATCATAAACAGAAAACCTATGTGTCACGACCCAATTACAGGCTTGTAACTGGCATACGCTACAGTCCATCTATGGAAGCCCAACCTGCAATGACAAGCCTCAAAATATGCAAAAACTTGTTAACTTACTCATTTAGATTAGGGTTAATTATAATACTACAGGTTGGCGCAAGAATACCAAGATGTTGAAAACAAATTTCAAGAAGATGATGGTGTGATTACTCAAGGGATGGAAGATATATAGGCTAATGATGAACAAAGTAAAAGTGAGTTTGATGCTTTAACACAATTGATTAGATATTGTGATGATGTGATCAGTCATAGAGATAGAAATCATGATATGAATGATAATGATAATGTTGAATTTAATTGTTTGAGTGACTTAGAGAGTAGTGAAAATGATTGCGATGATAACTTGGATGAAATGAAATTACTGATGAAGAATTTGTTGAAGCAAAAAATAGCCAAACAAATGAAAAGAAAAATTGGCTCTGATTTTCCAAATGTTCAAGCACAAACATCTATTTTACCTAAGGATAATGATCAAACTAAGTTTGTTCTACAACCACAAAAGGCCTAGCACTCAGATTTCTACAAATGATTAAATATTTTGTTGCTTGGTATTACTTCGCTGTTGCTTGGTACCACAAAAATCCTTCATTCATCAATTTTATTAACCAAAAGTGTAATGGTGAGAAGCAAATCCTAGCAAATGATTTATTTTGTTGTTGCTTGGTTACTAATTTGTGAAGGATTTTGCTCATAATGCATTGCAGTAGACATATTTCTCTGATTTACCACTCAGATTTCTGCAATGTGTTTGGTTGCTCACAAGGTGTTTGAAGGTTTGTTGCTATCAAAATTAAAATTAGCTTATTGACAGTATGAGATGGACTGATACAGGTTAATATAGTGGTATAGTTCGCTACACAAATATGTTGCAATTTAATTCTATGCAGCTTTTAAATTCCATATCAGCAATCCCTGTGGCATTTAACGGCTCAAGTTAACGGAAAACAAACGGCAGACTATTTTTGTAGCAGAGCTGAAAGGTTAGGACATTTTAATTCATTTTTAAAAATTTAGGCTAGATTTGATACAAAACACAAAGGTCAGGTTATTTTTGTTCATTAACCCTAAAAACTAAAATCAATCAGTTTCCCTTTTTATTAATTTACAAAATATTTGTTGCTAGGAAACTTGATCAAAGATTATATAACAGGCACCTGACATACACAAAGCATACTTCCATCAATTTCAAAAAGACTTCATAATGTTTCTCAAGTATCGTGCTAGAAGTTAGTCTTAACAACAATGGACAGTATCAAAAGTGATGATCCTTTGTGCATATGGGACTTTGTATGGTTGAAAATACATGACCTGGTTTTAGAAGCAAGTTCAATTTTATAAAACCTCATATGTTTCTTAACAATACTTTTATTTATGTCAGTACAAAACTTCATGAACACCCAACATGGTGAACATCATCAATTGTCAATAATGTTCTTATTTTTTTTTTCTTTATGCAAATTGCATTTGTAATTCTTAAGGTGGAAATTTGGGTACATTTTGATGTTCATGAGTGTCGAATCCAATAAATTAATTCCTACTCAATAGCTTGTAAACAATATTGAGTAGAGTCGAATCCACAGGGATCAATTGAGCTATATTCAATTGTTCAAAAAAGGAAAGGATTAAGCAAAGAAAAGTGATTGTAATAAATAAATTGCAAATAAAACAAAGATAATGTAACGAGAAATAATATTAATGAAATCTAGCTCTGGTAAATAACTACAAGAATAAAAAAATTTCTGACGACTGAATGATGACGAATTGCCTAAAATTCATTGAAAAAATTCGACAAAATTAAATTTCTTTGAAAATTTCGGAAACATAGAAGAAATTAATATTAATTTTTGTATAAATAGTTTGATTCAGATTTTTTAATTAAATCACTAATTGAATTGACAAATTCGTTTTTTCTTTCATAATATCTATAGTTAAACTGACAGTTCAGACAAACCAAGATTTGCTTAGATTTAATAGCTTCAGTTAGCTATTCAATTTGTTAGGACTCAAACCTGACAAGAACATTCAAAGTAATAATAATATAGAAAGAAAGAACAAAGAATACACAAGAATTTTTAACGTGGTTCGGTCTGTTAACAATAGTCCTACTCCACGATCTCCACTAAATAAAAGTTACAATTTTTTAACAGACAAAATTGTTAAAACTCTCTCACAACGATTACAATTTATGAATAGACAAAACTATAAAAACTCTTTTACTCTCACAAAAGGCAAAAGCCTAATTACACCTATCTAGTTAACTAAACTAGAGTTTTGTGATACTCAACTACTAAGGCCAAATACCTATTTATAAGGGGAACCCCTTAACACTTTCAATTTTAATCGATGTGCGATATTTAGTCCTACTCTTACTCAAACTAAAATTTAGGTAGTTATCCCGAGATTCCCCCTCTACCCAAATTCTTACATATCTCAATACTCTCTAAAAATTGAACTCTTTTGCTAGTCTTCGTCTTATCTCTTCTACTGCTTTCATTCTTCAGGAAACATTCATCTAAGTAATAGATATTCTTCCCTCTTTTCCAACCTTGCAGTATCAAGTCATCACCTTTGAATATATTGCAGTTAACTTCATCACCAACATATTTGTACCATCTTGATGCCAAATCACCTAAAGAAATTATGTTAGCTCTTGCACCAAGAACAAACTTCACATTTGTAAGCGATTTAACAATACCATTATGGAACTTCAGGTGAACTCTTTCTTTGTCTTCAATCTTCAGATTTTTTTTCCTCCTAATAGTGATGCTACCAAAATCTTTATCTTCTTGCAAAGTATCAAAACAAACTCTATCTCTGCAATTATAAATGTTAGCAGCAGAATAAAAAATCAAACAATCATGATCTTCAAAAAGATAATTTGCAGCAACTACAAACCAATCACCATCATATTCATTAATCACATTTGCTGAAGAATCGCCACTCTTATGCTTATCCTTCATCATTCCCCACCCTCCTAATCTTCAAGTCTTGCTTAAAGTGAGGGCAGCAAAATTGCATGTGATTAATCTCCTTATAGTAATAGCACTCAACATTGCTCAAGTCTCTTGGCTGAGATTTCGATTTTCTATTACGATCACCATTGCTCATGTGATTCCCCCTCTTTCATTGTCATCTATTGCTACACACAATAGAGAATTAGTCTCGCTTTCTCTTATCAACTATTAAATTAGGCCTAACTCACTCCTAGAAGACACCTTGTGGGAGGAGGTTTGTCACTCATTATATATTGAATATAGCAACACAACTTAGTTAATGTGGGATTCATGATACACCTCCTCAGCTTAAACTGGGTTGAACAGAACAATTAAATGGGTTTGGGCAACTTAAGACCAAATACCGCCCTAAATTATTGGACTAGGGGTGACTCTGATACCATATTAAATTGGGTCTAACTCACTCTCAAAATGCACTTTGTGGGAGGAGGTTTGTCACTCATTATATATTGAACATAGCAACACAATCTAACCAATGTGGGATTCATGACATCAACCTGTCATTCTCTTTCAAAACAGTTATCACATCATTCAAACGAATAGTATGCTTCTCAACTAAAATCATTTGCATCAATGGTTTGAAAGACCTCGGTAATGACACTAACAACAACAAAGTCTGTTTTTCATCCCTAATTTTCTCACCCATATTCAACAATTGACAAAGTAAATCATTAAACTCATTAATGTGGTTAAAAATGTTACCTTCTTTATTCATACGCATTTGATACAAATTCATCTTCATACACAATCTATTAACCAACGACTTATATGCATAAGTGCTCTTGAATTTATCTCACAACTTTAAGAGATGTCTCATTTAACACAGTAATTTTAATTTGAGGAGCTAATGCTAACCAAATAGTGCTAATATTTCTCTTATGAATAGTATCCCAATTTGCAAGCTTGATACTATTAGGTTTATCTTCCAATAGAGCTATATCAAGACCCTTTTGCACGAAACAATCTTGAATCGTGCTCTGCTATAGTGCGAAGTTGTCTTTTTTCATCAAACAATAGAATCTGATGCCTCAATGTTGAAGACGACATCCTTCTATTATTTCTCTATTCTCCTCCCTTGAACCAAAATCTTCAGCTCTGATACCACTTGTTAGAACTCAAACCTAACAAAAACACTAACAGTAATAATGATTGACAAAAAAGAATAAAAAACACACAAGAGTTTTTAACATAGTTTGGTCTCCCAACAATAAACCTACTTCACGATTTTCAATAAATAAAAGTTACAATTTTTTAACGAAAAAAATTATTGAAACTCTCTCACAATGATTACAGTTTTTGGACAAACAAAAGGCCAAAACTTAATTACTCTTCTCTAGTTAACTAGACTAAAGTTTTGTGATATTCATTTGCTAAGGCCTAATGCCTATTTATAAGGAGAAAATCTCTTTACACTTTCAGTTATAATTAATGTGGGATAGTTAGTACTACTCTTAATAAAACTAGAATTTGGATAGTTATCTCAATATTTATTTTGACTTTGTTCTCGATTCATGGTTGTTAAAAATGAAAATAAACGTTTTTCAAGTATGTGCAAATAATTTTGGTTGGTTTTTAAACATATATACATATTGATATAGTTTTCGTTCAGTTCAGTTAGCTTTTGGTCGGGCTTAAATATATATATATATATATATTGATATAATTTTTGCTCAGTCTAGTATGATTTTTTTAATTGATAAAACCGCAACTAAATCGATCAAATCAGTTTTCAAATCTCTTATCTATGTTAATTTCTGTAACATCAATTTAAATATTGATTTGGTTAGAATCAATTTGATTTGGTCAGTTTTTTTGATTGATTGGTTTGTTGTTCACCCTTACTAAAATATGTATGGTAGGTTTTAGGTACTTTTGTTTATTTATGACAAAAAAAACTCAATGTTGTGGGGATTTGATATGATACGACTCAAATAGAACAGGTTTTCAATGTTTTACGAGGAACGGGGCAAGACACACAATCTGAAATAAAAAACAATAAAAATGAAGGAGGTTTGGTATTTAGTATATCCACTCTATTCCCTGTCGCGAACATGTATTACTATATAAAATTAATTTGATATAAAATATTTTATACATTTCTTTTAGGTTTTTTTATTATAAAAGGTGTAATAGAAATTCCTCAACTTCATTCTTGAATTAGGTATTAATTATATTACGAAATACATATTTTAATCGATATATATTTTAAATTATAATAATTACAAAAAGAATAAATATTTTATAAAAAGATCATATCTTAAAGAGACGAGAAAAACAGGATGAGAACAAGTTTTTTTTTATCTTACAGGCACTAATAAAACAAAAAATATTAAGAAACACTGACGGAGAGACCATAATCCGATCTTCACTCGCCCGTTTGTCATTCTACTTTTGTTTGTTTGAACGGCACCCAAAGGAAAAGAAAAATGTGATGTAAGAAATTGTCATTTTCGGCAAACTTCAACGAATTCAGTCTCCACAACTATCAATTTTAGAATCAAGTTATCTATTTTTGTAGAACTTGTTTACGTCACAAAAGTTCATGTTAGAGATATTTTTTCTAACAGAGGTGGACGAACATGTGATTACTAAAATGAACTTTGCAAGCATAAACTAAAATATTTTGGAAACCTTGGCATATTTTGCATTTCAAAATTAACTAAAATGGAATTATAGAGGATCATTTCTTGGAACTTGATCGACCTAACTCCCAGCAAGACTGATAACATTTTCTGCAAAAAAAGAAACGATAAAGTATAAACAATAGAGTCTAAACAGACGATATCGTGTTGCCTTTAGATGCCGCAAATTTACCTATAAATACGAGCACTGGTTGCTCATTACAGGTGCACCAAATTAACTTGTTTACAGAAAGGGAAAAATAAGAAAACTCATTTGATGGGTGTGTCAATGGAGTTAGAACGAGTTCTTCATATGAATGGAGGACTTGGAAAAACAAGCTATGCAACCAACTCATCCCTTCAGGTCACTCTTATACTTTTTATTCTTCTCTACATACATATATTATATGGTCAAAGTATGAGTCGAATAATGTTAGTGTCTGATTAGGTTATTTGATATGATTTTTAGGGTCTGATTGGGTTATTTCTACAATTAATAATATTGGGTTGCGTTGAGTTTTGATAAAATTATTAGTGAGATCGTAACAAGAGTGTGTACAGTTGACCAAATTATTTCATATATATCTGCAGAAGACAGTGATATCAATGGTGAAGCCAATAATAGAAGAAAGCTTAGTGGAATTGTACAGGACAATGCAGCCAGATTGCTTGGCAGTTGCAGATTTGGGTTATTCTGCAGGACCAAACACATTATTAGTGATATCAGAAATAGTAGATATTATAGTGAATGAATGTGAGAAACTGAACCTCTCACCACCTTCATTGCAAGCTTTTTTAAATGATCTTCCGGGAAATGATTTCAACACTGTGTTCTTGTCATGGCCAATCTTTCACAAAAAATTAATGGAGGATGAGAAAAGAAAAAAGTTAGGAGAATGTTTCATAGCAGGAGTGCCAGGTTCTTTCTATTCAAGGCTCTTTCCAGACAACTCATTGCACTTTGTTCACTCTTCTTATGCTCTCATGTGGATCTCAGAGGTTAAGCTTTCACCTTACAACTTGCATTATTTGATTTGCATCCATAGTGTGGGTTTATTCACCCTCTAGGACTGGTTTATGATCACCTCTTCTATGGTGGAGAGGTGATCAATGTTAACCGTTTCATTTGGAAGAAACGGTTAACAAGTGGGGTTCCACTGAATGTCAGTGAAGCTCATTTTAAATAAAATAAAAGCGATGTTTTTTTAAGTATAATAAGTTTTACAGCGAAACTCAATGAAAATTTTATGATTAGAGAGAATGAATTTAATGAATGAGAAGAAAATTGAATATTGATGTAAAATAGTCATAAACATATATATTCCAAATATTACAATCTTATATACTAAAGGAGAAAGACATTTTCATAAATTGATATTTGGCACCTTAAATAAATGACAAATGTATATGAAAAAAAAATAAGATAAATATAATTATATGATAAAATAATTTTAGAATTTAAAACTCTACAAGATAAATACAAAGTTTTTAAACTGTAATCGATAATAATAACTACAATTCTTCCTCAATGTAATATTAAAATTATCAATAATATAAAAATAATTTATAAAAAAATAATTTAAATTAATAAAATTAATACCTATGTAATATGCAGCATAACTCTTTGTTATGACGCAAGGACGACATGGAATGGCATCCGTTTTTTGTATTTTTGTCAAATTTGTAAGTGTGACGTTAAAACGAACATGTCATTGTATTTATTAAAAAAATACGGAAAAATTTAACAAACCTTACACTTAAGGTTTGTATATTGAGGAAATAGCTACTAATTTTGCAAATTGTAAAAATGACAACCCAAGCATACTATATTTAAAAAATAGTCATCCCTGAAAATCAGTCCATGTGATTTCAACTCATAAAATCTCTCTCAATTCAAATTCTCCACTCCTAAAATCTCTCTCAATTCAAATTCCCAAATCTAATCAATTTATCCTTATTGATTACAGTTTGAATTAATTCTTCAAAATCACAAACATTGTTTCAGTTTTTTCAATCGTGATTTTATCTATCAGTTTCTGTTTTTCACAAAAAATCG
>CANYCX012241262.1:0-15680 GCA_948193385.1 Breynia disticha f. nivosa | reverse complement strand
TATCCACTTTTGGTGGTTGGATAAATGGTCAACCACCAACCTATCCATTCTATTAGTCTATCCACCCAAACCTAACCACTAAATGGTGGTTCGGTTTGGTCGATTGAGCGGTTAACCAAAAAGAAAAAAACATTAAAAATAATTAATTAGAAAAAAAATATTGAGTTAAAAATTATTGTAACTTGAATAAGTATCTTCAATTTAAATAATAAAAAATTAACATTTACTTCAAATTACATAATAACAAACTAAAAATAATGTTTTGACTTCAAATTCAATTCTAATAAAGTCCTGAAATAAATTATATTGATTAATCTTTACTTTTATTCACCTCTTTTATGTATGATCTAAAACAATCATATACTATGGTTTATTAATTAAAATGTGAAGAGTAAAAAGAGTTAAGAAAAATCTTAATTAATGGTATATACTTAAATTTTCTTTAAAATAGGTGGATGGTGGATCGGTTCGGTTATGAGTGGATTTTGAGAAACTAAAACCACCAACCAAACCACTCTTAGTGGTTTGCTCAAAATCTAACCACCAACCTATCCACTTATGATGGTTACCCTAAATTTCAATTTGGTTTGGTCGGTTAGTGGTCGGTTTGGGTGGTTTGGTGGATTTTTGATAAGTCCTAGTCGAGATCATGGATGCTGGAAAATCTAGGTTGTATTCTTAAGCCAAGAACATGTTTTTGGTGGAACCAGATTTCATTTTTCTTTTTTGAGATACTTCCTACGGTTAGAAAATTCTGATTTTTTTTACTAAATGAATCTGGAATCATCATCTTCCTGTAATAATTTTTTCAGATTTTTATGATTGGCCAAAATAATTATTTTGAATTATTTACTGACAAGATAAGAAATAATAATAAAAAAAATAGTAGACAGTCTTTGAAAATTCTAAATTTTTTTTCCAATATGTCTTGGTGTCATCTTATTTTTCTTGTTAGTGCGAGAAGGATAATGAGGATCATGACACCACGTGCTTTGAGGACTGTGGAGCAGCGTGCCAAGGTCGATGCCATATGAGCACGACTTAAGGCGTTCAGGTTTGAACCTGGGGAAAGCATGAAGAAGCATATCGTTAAAGTTAATGATATGATACAAGAAATAATTTAACTTTGATCATTTGGCTTTTTTCTATGATCAAGAAAAAATTGAAGCGTTAAGAAATACCCCTATGCCTGAAGATACATTTTTTCTAGAAGAAATTTGGGATGAGAAATTTTCACCTAAAATTTATGGATGGTTAATATAAACCTTCCTTAATAGACACCTAGCAAGGGTTAGGAGTCTTTGCATGACCCTAATCCAGAGTGATATGCTCCCTGAGCATGTGAGGGGAATCGTTGGTAGAACTTACAAAATTCCTGATGATGACGTTAGTATGGAAAGTATAGAACTTTCCATTCCCAAACGTGTCCGCATCTATGATTCCAACCGTCAAATTTACGTCTAAATATGTTTTAAACATATCTTTTGGATAATTGATTGCCTTTTATAATTTTGTGGGCATGTTTATTAAAAGGCATGATATTTTGGATGATTATAAATATGAAATATTTGTCTTTATTATTTGTTATTTATTTATTTATTCAATATATTGTCATTCAAACATTACATATATCCCATAAAGCACATAAATTACATAAAAATGAATAAATATGTTTTATTCGATTGGGAAAAATTTTAATGAAAACGAATAAATATGTTTTATTCAAGTGAGAGTTCTAAAGGTATAAAAGAAGTTTACCTTAGAAATGAGAAATTTTGCACAACAAATTTTGGAGTATCGATAATGTATATATATAATTTGAATATGATTGGGATTACTGAACTTTCTGTTCTATTTTATGTGTGCAATTATCAAGAAATAAAATTTTTGTTTGTGACAAAATAATAAGTATGTGAAGTAACATTTAAAATTTTGTGCAATGTATAAAATGTATGTTTTTCTATTGACAAGATTAATGGCTTCTTCAAAAAGTATAGTCGTTGACCTTAATAAGGGTGAGAAGCTGACTGGAGATAATTTTGAGATATGGAGTGTAAAATTACAGTGTGTTCTTGATGAATAAGGGGTTCTTGAAACTCTGAAAAGTATCATGGAACAACCTGAAGAGGGAAATACCGCGCAACATCGTCGCAATCTTGAGGCTTATAAGGCCTGGAGAAAGAAAAACACCACTGCTCGCATTATGTTGTTGAGCTATATGGAAAATGACTTGTTGCGTGAGTATAAGAATGTGGAGTATGCTAAAGACATATGGGATCATCTTAAGTCAAAGTTTGGTGTGACCAACTTGGCTAGACTGAGAAAGTTTGCTATAAGGCTCGACACCTATAAGAAGCATCCAAATCATAACATGATCAACATATTCGGGAAATGAAAAACATTATAGGTGAATTGCATGAGGCTGGTCACTTATTGTCTGATGAACAACAGGTTTAGGCTGTTAATCGATCTTTGCCTCATAACTGGGAACATATATATGAAGGTGAACTTGACTCATAATCAGAGTATTAAAACTCTTGATGATGCGGCAAACCACTTGGAACTGGAAGAAGACCGTATTGAAACATCAAGGATTGGTATCCAAGGATATGCTTTTAGTTCCAATTCGGGAGAAACTATGTTTGTCAATAGTTCTAAACTTAATCAAGGTCCCCGAAACAAGCGTAAGCATGGTTGTGGCTATTATAAGTGGGGAAAGAAAGTTCAAAAGAAAGCCTTTGGTGATTGTTCTGGTCCGTCCAACAATCCATTTGGTTCGTCTAACAACAACCAAGGCAAGGGCAAAAGGCCAGTTTTTCAAACTACTCCTACGAAGAACAATTTGAGGGTTAAGTGCTACAATTGTGGATAAAGGGGCCACTTCACTCGTGTCTGTACCGAGTTGAAGAAGGTAAAATACCTTTATACATTCTTTAATAATGTTAGTGTTTTGAGTTCTGTACTCTTGACTGAATCTAATCCTTTGTGGACTGTAGACTTAGGAGCAACAAACCATGTAGCACGGGACCGAGATGTTTTTGTGGAATTTTGAAAGATTCCAAAAGGAGCAAGATGGATTTATGTAGGGAATAATACAAGAGTTGAAGTTAAAGGAATAAACACCTGTAAGTTGTGTATGCAAGGTGGTCGAACTCTATACCTACATGATGTTTTGTATGTTCCAAACATTAAACGAAACATCATTTCTATGCTTGTTCTTTTGGATATGGGTTTTAAGTTAAATTTTCATGATAATGTTGTTAAATTGTTTTTGGAAACAATTTACTATAGTTGTGGTTTTGTGCTTGATGATTTTATGGTATTAGATGTAAACTATATTGATGGTAGTAAAAATCTAATAATGACAATTCCCTGGTAATCACATCCACCACGGATGATGAAACGAAAATATGGCATGCGAGATTAGGCCATATAGGGCAACAAAGAATGGAAAGATTAGAAAAAGAAGGGTTTTTAGGACAACTCAACAAAGTTAGTCTACCAACGTGCGAAAGTTGCCTATCAGGGAAAATGGCAATATTATCATTTGGGAAAGCCACAAGAGCTGAAACTACATTGTAGTTAATACACTCTGACATATGTGGTCCCATGAACATCAGGGCTAGACATGGAAGTTTTTATTTTATCACTTTCATAGATGACTTTACTCGATACGGTCATGTTTATTTGATTTCTCACAAGTCTGAGGCGTCAGTCGCTTTAGGAAATTCGTGAATGTTGTCGAAAATCAATTAAACAATAAAATTAAAGCATTGAGAATTGATCGAGTTAGAGAGTATTTGTCCGAATAATTTAAGTCATTATATGATGAAAAAGGAATTCATAGACAATTAACCATTTCGGGTACTCCTCAATAAAATAGCGTTGCTGAGAGACGAAATTGGACGTTATTGGAAATGTTGAGGTCTATGACGGCGGAAGCTAACTTGCCTATCTCCTTTTGAGGTGACGCATTGTTAACTGTTGTCTATATACTCAATCGAGTACCCTCCAAGTCTGTAAAATCTACCCCATATGAGTTATGGACTGGTAGAAAGTCTGACCTAAATAGACTAAAACCTTGGGGTTGTGCTGGTTATGTACAGAATTCCTCTCACAAATATGAAAAATTAGGTCCAAGAGGGATAAAGAGTATATTTGTAAGATACTCTGAACACTCAAAAGGGTATGTGTTCATAGGTGATCAGGCAAGTGGGAGTGTCACCGAGTTTGAATCTCGAGATGTCATATTCTTAGCGAATGAATATTCATCTAGAATAGAGTTAAATCAAGAGTTAACTCTTCATGAGACCAATAATCATGATGAACTTATTGATCGAGATCACCAAACTTTTGTGTGTGAGGAAACCCAAGATATACTTGATCCAAGTGGGAGTAACGCCATAGAAAGTAACTCACTTTCACGTGAGCCAAATTTAAGGTATAGTGATAGAGGCAAAGTACCCTGACGACATTTTGAAATTAAGAGGGAAGCATTGCTGATTACCCCACAAGATGGCGAAGTGTCAAGGTCAGTTCATGAAGCACTTCACAGTTCTAACAGTGATGAATGACACATTGCAATGAGAGAGGAAACTAACTCTATGAAGAAAAACCAGGTTTGGGAATTGGTTGATCTCCCAAAAGGGCGCAAATTGATCAAGAACAAATGGGTTTTTACAATTCAACGAAATGCTGATTGAACTAAGAAAAGTTTGAAAGGTCGCCTTGTAGCAAAAGGATTTACCCAATAGGAAGGAATAGATTATGAAGAAACATTTCCCCTGTCATGAGATTTACCTCTATTTGCTTGATTCTTGCTATCGTAGCCTATTTAGATTTGGAATTACAGCAAATGGATGTATAGACTGCATTTCTAAATAGTGAGCTAGAAGAAGAAATTTATATGGCTCAACCGGAGGATTTCATTGAGAAAGGTCAAGAACACAACGTGTGTAGACTTAAGAAATCTATTTACGGTTTGAAACAATTTTCTAAATAGTGGTACTTAAAATTTGATCAAGCAAGCACTTCATATGATTTTTCAATGATCAATGAAGACCATTGTGTATATGTCAAAAGGTCCAAAGATAAGTTTGTAATATTATCTCTATATGTGGACGACATATTGATAGTTGGAAATGACTTAGAGTTCTTGAACACTATAAAAGAATGGTTGTCTTCTAACTTTGAGATGAAAGATATGGGTGAAGCTTCTTATATTCTTGGTGTAAAGATCATGAGAAATCATTCAAAGAAATTATTGGCACTCTCACAAGAGATGTACGTCAAACGAATTTTTGAACGTTTCAATATGCGAGATTGTAATCCTGATGACACACCAATGATGATAGAGAATGTTCTCAGCAAAGATCAGTGCCCTAAAACTCATAAGGAAATGAAACAGATGAGAAAAGTTCCTTATGTCAATGTTGTTGGGAGCCTTATGTATGCAATGATGTGTACAAGGTCGTATATATGTCATTCAGTTAGCATAATGAGCAGATATCAGTCCAATCCAGGACAGAAACACTGGAAAGTTGTCAAAAGAATAATGAGGTATCTAAATGGTACGATGGACTATTTGTTGTGTTACCAAGGTGATGATCTGTGAGGGTTACTGTGATGCGGACCATGGAGGTGATTTGGATGAGAGAAGATCTACCTTTGGTTATGTCTTCTTGCTTAGAAATGGAGTTGTTTCTTAGAGTAGCAAAAAACAAATGTGTGTAGATCTGTCCACATTGGAAGCTGAATTTGTTTCTCTTTCTTCTACCGTACAAGAAAATGTTTGGCTGAGGAGATTCCTTAATAGTTTAGGAGTTATAAAGAATGCGTCTGACTCACTGTTAGTACACAAAAATCCCAAGTATCACTCAAACATTATCATTATATTAAGGATGTGGTTGCACAAAAGGAAGTCAATGTACAGTATCTACCTATACAAAAGATGCTTGCAGATCCATTTACCAAGCCTTTCAAAAGAGATTTTTATATTAAACATGTTAAGGCTATGAGATTGCGTAAGATGTAGTGAAATGTTGTAACATTTTGTGAACAATGAATATTATGTCATGTTTTCCTTGGATGTTCACTTTAATTATTAAATGTTCATTGGGGTTTGAACACAATTTAAAAAAATTTACATACTTACATCTATTGCTTAGTGCATAAAGATAAAATGTATGCTTTGTGCAACATTAACATAAAGTATGCCAAACAAATATTTTTCCTTCTCACATGGGAAAAAGACTCTACGAGTTTTGTACTTATAGGGGTTAGATAGTTCTTTGTTTAACCAATTGTGAGATCTTGGTCTTAGAACGAAATTGCCTTGATTAGAATCAAGATGAGATCATTTTTTTATGATCGAAGGTGAAGTACTCCAATATTCACCTTATCTGTCTGAAAAGCAAGGTGGCAGTCCTTAAAAGAATAGATATGAGGACTCAAGTTAGATGATTAGTGCATCTGAACTATCACCTTTACAATATTGAATAAACAAATGATTGGCATACGTTCCAAAAGGAAAGGAGTTAAATATCGTAACGTGTATTTCATACTACACGTGCTTAAAACGACCAATATGGGTAACAGAAGAAATATTTTTGCTTCTAGATTGTGTGAGACCCTGAGAATACGAATGTCTCGATAAAAGTACCCTTAAGACCTATTCTGATTTCTTGAAAGTTTAATTTGATGTATGCTATCTCAGTATGTGGCCAGAAGATCATGAATGATTCGGTTGGATGGGACATATCTAGAAAAGCAGTTGAATTAAAAATGGATGGTTATCAAAGAAAGAGGGAAGACTGTCCGGATATCACATTTTTTTTATTGTATTCATCGGTATACCATTTATATTTTATTTGTTGAAATATGAATGTGAATGCAAAGTATGAAAAGTTGAAAAAGCGATAAACATCATACTAAAAATGTTTGAGTTGATGGATCTAGGGGAAAGCATACAAAGTTCTACATATATATTTGAGATTACTATATGCTCCTAACAATCATATAAGTAATGTGCTCTCAAAAGTATGTCAGTCGCACGACCTATTTACCAGTATGAACTTAGCAAAGAAAGAAAAAGATGTGACTTTGAATCCATCATGTTATAAAATAATGTGCATTTGGACCCATCATGTGTGAGTGCGAGATGTTGGGCTTGGTGGGTGGCTTGGGTTAGTTGGGTTAGTCCACCTATGATGGCCCAAGTTACCAAGTTACTAAGCATACTGTATATACATGTATATATTATGAGAAGAGAGAGGAGAGGAGACACAATAGAAACAGAAATAAGCTCTCTACTTTGCATGTAATCCCACTTTGCTAAGAAGCAAGGTATTTGTGTTGTGGAGTACACTTCGGGGTCCAGATTTGGTGCTTCTTAGTTCGATCGTCTTGATTGTTACTTGTAACTTTGATTTCGTCGTTTTTTGCTGGATTTAAGGTTAGTAATCATCTAAACCTACAAGGTTAAATGTAGAAAAATATGTATAAAAATAATTTTACTGCTGCTTACACTCCGACTTGGAGTGTAAGTTTTGGAGAGGAAGAAAAGCTAAGTCTTACTCTTGCTTACCTTTACAAACCCTTCATTGTCTCTCCTTACACTTCATCCAAACAAGGATGTCAAATTACTGTTCTTTTACTTCCTCTCTATTATCTCTCCTTACACCTTATCAAACACACTCTGAAGCTCTGATTCTAGAGATCTTTTTTCTTCAAGGATGACATTAGGACAATAATTTATGAGTTGATGAAGCATTACAAAGACTAGACAAAAGTATTAACCTTTAAGCTTGATCATTATGCTAATGAAGCAAAAAATGTAGATCAAAACTCAAACTGGCCATGAAATCACTGCAAGATTCTGTCGATTTAGTGTCCAGAATTTAGCGTCCAAAAAAATTGTTCGCTAAATACACACATTTAGTCTCTACGAACGCTAAATACACACATTTAACATCCATATGGATGTTAAGTGGGCGGGAGGATGAACAGTATGGAAGGAAATCTTGGCAGAGTGATTTGGCGTTCATTTAGCATCCACGTGGATGTTAAATGCAAGAAAAAAATAAAGTCCATATGGATGCTAAAAAACTCGACCTTTTGAATAGTAAGGTGGGAAATGTTTTCCTGCATTTAGCGTCCACGTGGACGCTAAATTTAGTGTCCAAGTGGATGCTAAATTTACAAATTCATTTAGCGACCAAAATTTTATGTGGCAGAAAAATTTTTCCTTAATTGTCTATAAATATGTTGTTCATCTTCTTTCAAATGTACATCCTATACATTTACCTAAAATATTTTGATTGATAGTGTGTGAAGACAACAACACAAATCTTTTGGAGCGTTTGTTCATTGGAAGCTTGAACAGATTTAACTGTAAGTTTTAAGTTAATCTCAACTATTTTTATATTTAAATAAAAATTTTATTTACATTAATATATGTTATAATTATTGTCAATATAGTAAATTTGAATGTCTTTGTTTTTTAATTGTAATTTAATTTGTGCATATATAAATTTTTTAATTAATTAATATAGTTTCATGTAATTATTTAGGTGCGAAATAATAAAAAGAATATGTGTGAATGGATGTATATTCGTGCTATTGACGGTTTATTGAACAATGAATTTATTGGTAGTGTTGAACAATTTATGGTGTTTTGCACGTTCATTTATACATTTGATGCAGGTAGTTAGTTAGTATAGTTTCCTTGTAAAAATAGAATTTTTTTAGTTTAGGTAAAGTGAAGGAACATATCCGAGAGCATATAAGTAATTACTATTAGTAGAATATATAGAGAGAGATAGAATCAATGTTTAATGTGTTATTAAGCGAGTCAAGACAATATGCAAGTAGTAGCAGTAGTATTTATGATGTTTACCCGATAAGGAAAAATATTAACAAAATTGGTCTCACATTTCAAACAGATTAGTTTGGGATGAATATGAAGCAGATGGTTTGCGACGATTTTGGCGTTCGTCCTAATATGAATATCAATAACCAGCAAAATGAGGCAAATGAAGTTTCAAACGTTCAACACATTCCGGAGCTCCAAATTCAAAAGCTCAATGTACATACGAAATGTTAGAAGCTGTGTACAAGTCATTATGGCATAGATGCGATATTAGCCAATTGGTTGTAGCAACTGAATTATTTAGCAGAAAATCCAAATGAAAAATAATAGAGCAAGGAGACTAAATTTAGCAACCACGTGGACATTGAATTTAACATTCCACTTTTAATCGCTAAATACATTTTTTGTATGCTAAGTACGAAGTTTTTTGTAGTGAATCAAATATATTTCCTGTATCATATTCAAACGTCCTCCTTGATGAGCTGTATTCAAATATTACATTCAACTTTCACATAACTGAATTTTCCACTTGAATCAGTAACCAAAACAAGCAAAGATATGAAGATATAAAAGAATATTCCCAAGTGTCCCCAAAAATGAATAAACGAATATCTGTACAGCCAAAAAGTGTCTCTCTTGTTGTTTTGTAACCTGATTTGCCTAAAAAATTATACCAATATTCTCTTAGCCAAAACACTGAAAAATATACCAAGGTGTCTCTGCTATTCTCTTCTTCCCTTTACGTTTTGGTTAGCTTCTGTGTCTATATAACAAAAATGAAATCTGTACTTGCAAACCAATCGAAAGCTTTAGCAGTTTGCACTGCTAACAGACGACGAAAAAGCTGCTCACTGGAGTCAGTCGTTGTTCAACCAAGGTGTATCAGCAGTTCACCGCACAAACCACTTTATCAGGAGGAATACTATCTCTTAACTCCAGTTTCCTCAGCAGATTTTACTCTTTGGTTGAGTTTCAATCTGGATTTCTCCTGAGACCTGTTGCACAAACAACCGGGAAGTGGATTTGCATAAAAATTTTCTTCAAGCCTTGGTGATTCCCCTGGCACTCTGGAATATGGTGATCCAAGTCTATTGGAATGTGAAGTCTTGACACTCCAAGAGAATTCTTCCCAGGATATTGTGCCCGCGTCCAACTGATTAATCAATTGTACAAACTTATGTCTGAAACACAACCATTAAATCATCAGCATGAGGAATTATTTAACAAAACTCAAACTTGAAAACAATGCAAATGAAATGAACTAGATATGTTATTCACCTGTCTGGATTGATTGTCTTTCGAAATCCTTCAAACCGCCTATGCCCCTGGACTGCCTTGGCCATATTTCCATCATATGTATAGACAAATACATCACTTTCCATTGCCACGATGTAATCCAAGGCTGCTAGTCTGTTCTGATATGGTAGGAAAGGTTCTAACTCTTCTGGGGTTGCTAGAGTGCCATGATCAAAGACGTTTGGGAACTCTGCTCGGAAAGCATCCATGCTGTTTTTGCCATATATCTTGCCTGCAACTATGTAGATATTCGTAGATGAAGGGTATCCCATGGCTTTCAGAAACATTGCCGCTTCTCTAGGAGACATCGGACATCCCCCAGAGAGTCTTCGTTCTCTGCTGTCAATCTCCTTTTCTTTCCAGTGTTGAACTCTGTACCGCATATCCCTCAATTCCTCACTCTCTTCTGCAGTAAGGTTGT
Organism: Breynia disticha f. nivosa; assembly: GCA_948193385.1. Classification (NCBI taxonomy): domain Eukaryota; kingdom Viridiplantae; phylum Streptophyta; class Magnoliopsida; order Malpighiales; family Phyllanthaceae; genus Breynia; species Breynia disticha. The sequence continues at coordinate 5,094 of CANYCX012241262.1, read as the reverse complement.
GACTGCAGCCTGTGAACGCAAGCATGTCTTTCTCATATCTGCAGCCACAGAATCATCAAGTTAAGTATTTTCCTATGAGATAAACTGAAATTGCATCTTTGCAACTGGAAAGACAGCAATTACCTTAAATGCAAAGCAATAAATGGTTCACTATTATTCCTCAGCCTGTCAACCAATACCTTGCCAAGATCCTCAATCTCAGGTGAATAGCGGAGAGCCTCAAAATTGGCACGGCACCTTAACCTCTGAATTGAACTTGCAAGGCCATTGTTAGCCAGTCTTGAATCAGTGTGGGTAAACTTCATCACTTTGTGCTTCCTCAACAGCGTTGCCATCTCTCCTCTGTAGTAACTAGCCTGAATATTACCATATTCACAGTAAATACAGAAGCAGGGAACGAAAAAATATAACCTGCCAACAGAATTTATAAAATTGAACAGAGCATATGCCAACCTTGGACCAGGAGATAGGAGCCTTCAGAAGGTGCTTCTTTGTTGCATACTGAGAAGGCAAATATTCAACTACGTCGATATCATTTTTCAACACTTCCATAAAATGTCTCCAGTCAAAAATGTCTTTAAAAGTGCTGCAGAATTGTTTAAAACCCATCGTCATTTGAACCAAAAAGCAGAACTAATGCCCAGCGACTCATTTAAAGAAAACTAAGTAATACCTCGGATCAGTCCAGAATGACTCGTGATCCAGAGAAGGAAGAACTAGAGTTGCATTCATTATCTTTGCAACAGCAACCATATCACAAATCTGCAGATATGTCCATAGAGAATTCAAAAATTTCTTAGGAAAAACTAAAAAGACGTATTAACTTTGAATGAATGAAAGGCTTAAGCTTCTAAGGTTATGAAATTATTAACTTTGTGAGTGAAAATTACGACTTACTCCTGTTCTCATCTGATTCAATCCACCATTGGCATGAACAAGAAGATACCCATTTGTTTTCTTGGCTTCTGCAAGCAGCAAATTAAGTCTAAAAAGTTAGCCCATATGTTCTTGAATCTGCAAATCTGAAATGCAAATTAAAACTTACTTATTGGATGTTTTGGCCGACTTATGCATTGATAATAATTATCACTATTAGGTTTCATCCAAATTTCTGGAATCTGCGAATCCAATCCAACAAAACGAAAACATCAATCAGTACAACCCTAACCGTTAGAAACGACACAGTAAAAAGACAAGTCAGAGTCAATCAGCAATGGCGTCAGTATAGTCTGCATCTAATAATGTGAAAGCTAAAACAAATTAAGAAAAAAGACAGAAACAGAAAAGCCATTAAACAAAAACAAAATAACTGTGTTGGTCAAAGCCATCACAGAAGAATTGAAGTTCAACGCAGCAGTTTCAATCCCCCGTTTCTTTTCAAAAACTTAAGTCAAAAACGAAAACTAACACAATTCCATTTAAAATTGTCTGTTCGGAAACGAATAAAGCAGACAAAAAGTTACAGCTGTTTTTCTCCTTTTGCACCAATAACAGAAAGTTGCCAACTTTAAGCCCAGATTAACGAAAATTTACTACCCTCGGTAACAAAACAAGAAAGATTATAATTCACAGTGGTTGAATTGGTTTTAATAAAACAGAACTTGCTTAAAAACAGTTTATAATTCATGAAATTGACTTGTTTTCCCTCGAAAAAAACTCATCAGAATTCATAATTTAATTGTAAAGTTAACAACTTTTATGCCCAGATTAACAAAAAATCATTTTCTCGACAACGGTTCAGTAAGAATATTTTCTCATCCGGTACAATTGAATTGGGCTTTGTTAAAAAAACACTTTCTCAAAACAATCATTGATAATATCATAAATTCAAAAAAAAATCATTGATAATATAATAAAAATAACTCATTTTTTCAGGAAATAAATAGAAAACTCTCCTTTCCCAGAAAAAAAATGGTTACCAACTTTAGGCCAGATTAACAAAAAAATCATTTTCCCAACCCCAATAACAATAAAACAAGAATAGTTTCGGATTCAGCATAATCGAATTGCGGTTTGTTAAAAAGCAAAACTTTTTGAGGAGAAAAAAAAACTCACAGGAAACTTCTCCAAAAGTCGTTTAGGCATGGAAGTGTGAGTTTCAGAAACAACATTTTGAGCCAAACTCCAATCATCCTTATTATTAAAACTCTGAATAATTCTACCATCATTAACAATCCTTTTCTCCACATATTTCATATGATGATATCCCAACAACGAAACCTTCAAAAAAAACGACAAAACCACCATCACTGTAAAAACTCTAACTATTTTACGTCCCATATTCTTCCCACACACAAGTCTCTCCACGGTCGACACAGTCCAGTGAGACCAATCTTCAAGCCCCAAAAGCCACGTTTCCGGGACGAAAGAAAACAGCTTTCTGCGCAAAAGTAAGTAACGTATAATGGGGTTGTAGTAATGGTGGTGGTGGCAGCCAGTCGTGACGTGGCAGTTACTGGAAAGATTATTGTGATTAACGCAATTTTCTTCGTCATCGGAGGCGGTGTTAGAAGGGAGATAATAGTCAGAAAAGGCAGTTTTGTGGTCGTGGTGGTCCAAACGGCGTCGGGTGGGGGCGGCGTGGGTGGTGGGGGAAACACTGGCGGAGATGGGTCCAACGGAGGACATTGTATGGTGAGAAAGGAGGGGAGGAAGGCAGGGAGGGAGAGGGGGGTTTGGAGTTTAAATGAGTTTGTGTTGGGTCCGTGATATGAGGGAGAAAAGATTTGTGTAGAATGTTAACAGTTTCGGTTTTATAATCATTGGTTGGAAATCAACAATTTCTGCCTTTTTTTTTTTAAGGATTCTTGCTTTGCTGTCACTAATAATTTATTTTTTTCCCTAATTCTCAAATGCACTCATCAATTTTATTTTATGTAGAAATTGTCTCAATTAAATTTTTAGTATTTAAAAAAAATAAAAATATTTATATTACTACTTAGACGAAACAACATGAAAAGATAATTTATTCCGCCCATGACGTTTGGGTTGCCGAATAAATATAATTAAGTTAAGGGACTTAATTGTGATTTATTTGGTTGAAGGATTAAATTAGAAAGAATTTTGGTTTAGGGACCAAATTGTAATTATGCGTGGAAAGGTACCATTTCACCAAATGGTACCTCCACTTCTATAAATACACATCCTCCCCTCACATTTCTCCATCATTCTACTCTTCCACCAAAGGAAGAGAGGAGAGAAGAGACACCTCTCTTCTTCTCCACCGGTAACCAACCGATGGTTATTTTTCTCTCTCGGGGTTTGGTTTCCGGTGTAGGATCGGGTGCGAAACATTGCCCGTATCTCGACGCTCCGCGCCTGTGGATACGAGCGTACCCTCAATGAGGTATCGTTCTTCTTCCGCTGTGTTGAACGGAATTCCAGGTGTGTGTATTCTGTTCATTTTATTTACGCATTTTATTAATTATTCGTTAATTAATTGTTTCTATATATATTAGTTATATATGCGTTTTCTTTCGATATATATATATATATAAATAAATAAAAATACTTGAAATCTAATTATATATTATTAATTGTACTCATTTAATATGAATGAATATTATAATTAATATAATAATATCTAAGTAGATAAATATTTTATAAAAGTAAGTAAACTTTTATATATTCAAATGTGTTCGTAAGAGAAAATAAATTAATTAATTTATCTAAATTAAATTATAATATTTATTTATTTATTTTGTTTTTAAAATATTTTTTAAAATTCATCAATTACATTAAATAATTTATAAAAATATATATTATAATTTCAATTAATCTAAATGTAATATGACATCCCGCTGCAACGCGTGGGTGCAACTGCTAGTCATTGCACTAAATCATAAGTCAAAGAGGCTTGAATACAAAAAGGAGCTTAAAACCCAAAATGTGACGACCTGAGGAAGAATCTACTGCTCTTACAGCGCCTAATGAAAACAACTACAATAATTTCCACTTTGTTTGGGTGTAATATAGTCATATAAATGAAGGTAAATGTCGTCCTAAACCCGTAATCAGTGCAAGAAGTTCAAGAAATCAGCAAAATCATTTGATTCTGAATCGCAATGAGTGTAGACAATTAGACAGAAATGACTCCAAAAAATTAAGAAAACTAACACGATTAAGAGCATGTGCTTCATCCTGACTTCATGGACATTTTACCAGACACTTGAGGTTCTCATGAATCATAAGTCTAGTTTAAAGCTCGAAACCCTATCTTAATTCTTCACACAGGTAATAATTACAGCTCCATATGTCGCCATTTTTATTCATGAATCCACCGATCTTTCATAGGTGAAAAAAATGTATAGTTTCACAATAAATCCAACGTTTTAGTTGTTATAAACAAAAAAAAAAACAAAGGATGATTTATTTCTACAATGAAGAGCGCAAGATCAATGAATAACATAAAATGTTACGATGAACATCACATTTCATATGCTAATACATCAAATAATGAAAAAAAAAATTATGAACGTAAAGAAATAAGCAATGCATGTCTACATTTTTGTGGCATTTTAGTAAACCAGTAGAAGGAAAAATACAATGTTATCAATATCGATCGGTGATTGAAATGGAAAAAAAATATGAATAGTTGGTTCCTTGTTCGAACCGATAGTTTACTAGTCGAACCGACTAATCTATCGACTTAATTCGAGTTCACTTATAGACTAGTTTTAATGGTAAAGCCGAACTGGATCAAGTGGACTAGTTTGACCTGTCGATTCTTTTCGATTTTTATGAAAACGGTAAAAAAACCTATATTTACTAAATAGTTTTGATTTTATCCCAATTTACTAATTTATTTTTTTTCTATTTTTTTTTCTAAAATGCCCATAGTTTATAGAAATGTACATTAGTCTTTTCATTCTCGAATAATTATTCACTTTAATATTTTTATATTATTTAAAATAATAATAAGAATAATTATTTAAAAATAATGAGAATAGATGTTTTATTATTTATATATTTGAAATTATTTAACTTTGTAGCAATATGATTATGGTAAGTAGAATGTTTATAGTAGTAGATTTAAAATAAAAACAAAATGGGAAGGAGAAGAAAAGAGGAAGAGGTGGAAGATGAGGTGTTTAT
>CANYCX012240177.1:0-11953 GCA_948193385.1 Breynia disticha f. nivosa | reverse complement strand
GGTAGTTCAATTTTGGAAAACCAGAAAAGTTAGTTTCTTACTAAAACATGGTAAATTCAACTTGTGTCTTCTAATTTTACAACTTAAATACATAATAGAGTTAATTATGAGAAAAAATTTCTCAATAATAGTATTATTGTTAAACGAAAAAATATCTAAATTAAAGTATACATTTTTACGACACAAAAAATGTATATTATTGAGCTAGTGGCGATGGTGAACAATTAAGAATTTTTTTGTGTTTTGATACTTTGTAAAACAATGAATTTGATTTGAAGTCAAAGATATAAACATAAAGTACACAAATTGGGACTCCAATAAAAAGAAGCACTAAATATAATTTTAGAAATCATATTACTTGACTAATGTAAAAATTAACTAACTAATACTGTGCACATGGTAAGTTAGTTGATCAATTTCAATATTATTCTGACTAACATGGTAAGCGCTAAATATGATTTGGCAGTTTTTTCTCCAAAAGCAAATACTTTGTCATTTTCATTATAATCTTGTTCTTTCTCTCACTTGCCCCATTTTACTATGAAGTGTAAACCACAATGAATTGATGCTTAACGCCTTCTTCAACACAGAACTAGTTAAATTTGTCAGTTGTATATTCTGTCTTTTTTTATCACTTTTAAATTATAGTCACTTTGAGTTTTAACACTCAATTTCCAAATCCAAAACATTTGAGTCATCTTTGAGTTTTGCTTCAGTAAATATATCCAACAAAATCTTTCAAAGTCATCAATGAAGAACAAAAAAAATACCTACTTCCATTCGGGGAGCAAGTCCTCATTGGTCCAAAAAAATTCCCAACAACTCTTTCTTGGAAAAAGTCTTCGATCACTTACCGTGTTTTAGTTCACTGACCCTATTTTCTCCTCTCTCAGGCTCCATTCCAGCTCCCAATCTTAAGTTTACATTTTCAGACCTCAATCTATCTTTTCTACAACTAACCCCTGGAAAAAAAAAACATTCGGCTTCTAACCTAAATTGTCGTCTTTTTTAGTTTTTGACTTACTTTTTATTATTCTGTCATTTTTTTTATTTTTTAGCAATTTATTTCATGTTGTACTGTTATTATTATTACTTCAAGGAATGCAATTTTAGTTTTCTAACACTTTATTTCATATTTGTTAATATTATTATTGACGATTTTCTTTGTCATCATTGAATCAAGGAGCTTTGGAATGATAAAGTCGTCATCTTTTCTATTTTTTCATAATCGTTTGAATATGAAGTTAAAATTAAGCGTAATGTTATTTCTAACGACTTTTCTTTATTTTTCCTTTAGTTTGAAAACACTATAATTTCCAAGCATGCCTGCTCGATCCTAGCACCAATTTTTTCAAAAGGCTTTCGTTTTTTTCTGAAATTCAAAAAAGGGATAAACAGCTTGTTTCTTATCGGTAATTACAGATTTGGAGATTTTCCAACCAAAGCAAGATTGATACTGTCATCAGAGAAGCTGATTAATGAATTCAGTTTCATGTATGGACTTGAAGACATTTATGACCAAAGTGTGGAGTGTTTTAAGGATAGAAGAGTCCTCCGTGCATGGATTGCAGGAATTGTTGCAGATCATGAATAAAGATTGTATCTCATCCTATTTTAATCCTGACTCAATTGTTCAATGATTAGGATTTTTGCAGAATATTATTATTAATAATGGAACTTTGTGATTTGAGATCATTAATGTGAAAAATGAAACAGATGAAATGAAGGGAAAACAAAGCTGATGTATGTGAATAGAGACGTAAAGAAGCAGCAGCAGGAACGTAAAACAGTGGAGCTTTTCTATTAATATTTTTGTGTGCATCAAATACAATCCAAAGGCTTCTACTTATATTACTTTACTAACACCTTATAACAAACTTTTAAATTTTAAATTCAAATTGAAACAATTTTTTGTAACAAAATTAACATATTCTAACAAATTCTAACTAGAATGTGTTATGAAAAGAGGGGGAAGAAGAGCCATTCCTGGGAGTTGCAGAGCTTGCGAGAAAATGCTTACTTTTAGAGGGTGATCAGAGGCCAACAATGAAGCAAGTAGTCGAGGAACTTCACAATCTGAAACATTTCGGAGAGAAATCACCAAGATGTTGAACCATAGTTTCTGCTCATAGAAAAATTGCAGAAATTTTAATTTCAAGAGCAGCTTATTGATTTCACACCATCTTCTTTAATTTGTTCCATAATTGTATTTTCAGACGATAATTTGAAGAACTATGAAACAAATTTTAACTGAGATAGGCAGCCACAGAATGCCAAATTAAACACAATGTTCTAACATTTGGATAACTAGATCTAATTAATAGAAAAAAAAATCAGATTATTTTAGTGAACTTACAACAACATCAATCTATATACTTGATAGGAAATGAAAAAACATTTCTGGAAATATTTCCTACAAAAGTTTTCTTCGGAAGGCTATTCATCAGTATCAGCATAATCTACTGTTCTTCAGTAATGACAATAATCTGTCTTTTCAGCCTCTTAAATCTTATTGAGGACAATCTTCATTATTTCATCTTGATACACAAATAATATTTACACTCCTCAACTTTACATTTACCCGCAACCCTGTCCCTGCAATTCTCTGATAGCACTTGTGTGTTATAAACATCGCTACGGCGATACAAAAATCTGCTGCACTGCCTTCTTCAGATCATTAGACATGATCATGTTAATTCTATTGTCAGAAATAGGTCAAGTAGACTAGTTGAAACTGCAGCTAGACCTTTCCATCTGATGAAGGAGTTGTGCTATCTGCTCTGATCATCGTATGAGAGGATGCAGTAACAGAATTAGTTCCCTTAGAAGGAGCTGAAGATGGGGTTGGAAGCTTCTTCGGCAACATTTGACTCCAATAATCTTTCGGCAACCTCAACGCATACGACGACGGGAGAAGAAGGGAAACAAGAAGAGTAAAGATTAAGCACTTTTGCCTCCAAGAAACTGACATGTTGTGTAAGAATAGAATGCGGAGAATGGTGATGATGAGAAGGAGTTGAAAGTGCGTACTTTAACGTCCAAGAATGGCAGCTTTAGAGGGAAGGTGGTAGCAGACATGTTGAGTAATGTATGGAGCTTGACAACTTGTTTGTTTGAGGAAAGAAGTGTGAATGGCAGACAATGTGGATTAGATAAATGATAAATAATATTCCCTGCACGTATGCAAACTCTGATAAAATAAAGAAAACCAAATAATATTGAGCAGATATGCATGTTTTAGAGAAAGTGAAGCCGCTGTATATTTTATCGCAATCATGAAAACATGAGCACAGTTGTGCGTCTTCAAAAAAGGTTATAAAGGAAGCATATCTTTAACACTTCTGTACGCAACTTTACCAGCAAAGTTGAACTACTTAACATTATAATTTTGCGAACAAAATTTCTTGGTGTTACCATCGAAAGCTTTGAATGATACAAAATAATGAAGAGCAGCTTGGGCTATAACCACATATTGGTGCATTTACAAGGGAAGTGTGGTCCATTCAATATATATATATATATATATATATAGTTGAAAGAATGTGGGAGGAAAGAGATGTATAATAGGAGTTGGTGGGGGTGACATGAGGAGTTGGAAATGGGAGGTTTCAAAGTGGTGGGGACTGATTAACGCAGTTTTGGTTATTGATCTTTCCATTCCACTAACTTACTAGCTTAGCTAGCCACTTAGCTTAAACCTTCGGGAAGGGCATAATAATGGAGAGGGAGTTTCGCTTCAACATCTTCTATAGCCAACTTGGAAGGGAATAGTTAATCGATCGAGACAATGGATTTATATTGATGGACTTCTTTTATTTTTCGATTTATTAACTTGCTCTAATAAAACTTTCTTTTTTCACTTTTAACACAAACGGAAACTAGAGTATAACAATATGGTTATTTAATTTTTTGTATCCTTCTTTGAACCATTGGTTTTTTTTCTTGTTTAAATTTGTGATTTTCTTTTAGGTAGTTGTCTCGTCACTTTTTCACCTAAGACATGTGTCGTCTCGAGAATTTCTACTTTGAGGAAATTCTAATTCGAAGGATGGGTTTAATGTTGCATCAAACCTCATGAGTTTTGGTCAAAATTGATATCAAAGAAGAACTAAAATGAACAAACAATAACCAATGAGAAATGTAAAAGTGTGGGAAATGTAATCAAGTAACCGAGCTAATGCTACAAGTGTGTTAAGTAAAATCAAAACGAACTAACTAAGGTGTATTATGTAAAATGTGTTAAGTAATGGTGAACGAAATATAAAGTGCGTTAAGTAAACCTCATAAATATATTGAACTACTTAAAGTGCGCTAAGTAATGGTATGTTAAAAGTAAAGGTATGATAAACGTAAAGATTCGAAATATGAAAATTGTTTGAAATGTAAATGAGTGCACTAATTGAACTCTAAAATTAGCACTACCCTCTGTCGAACTCAACAACTTACTGAAGTTGTAAAGTTAAAGTCATCATGGACCTTAACAACCTCTGCCTCTATTTCAGTTACTTGAGCTGACTGCACCAACCTACAATTAAAGAACTACACTAAGAAATAAAAATGTTATACTAAACTACGATGATTTGCAATCAGCCTATTTCTTTGACTTCATGGTCCTTTTATACTATTATTATTGGGACGATTCAAGGTCAAAACTTTGACATTTAGCATATGTTTGAGTAGTTGTATATTCACTTGGTTCAATCATCATCACATGTTCGAACAGTTTACTTTAATTTAGTTGCCTAATACTTTCTCCGTTATATGATCGGTTACTCCACTCTTTCAATGATGTAGTCTCCTTTCAACTATCCGGAATTGCCTTGATTGGGCTTAAATAGTTCAAGCTTTTGAATGATGTGCTTCTTAGTTGGAGATTAGATCTTCAAGGCCCATATTGGCTGTAACTCGATTAACTAAGTTATCTCTTGTTTAAATTTGAACTCAGTCTTCATCCACTTATCACATTAAATGCTAGAATAAATTTAAATTCTACTTTATTTGTTTTGTCTTCACCATATATAATGCTACCCACCTTCAAGCTCCTTTTTATTCATTTCTCATTTCATATTAGCGGTTAGCATACCCTTCAAAATGGCAACTAGACCTTAAAGTGATGCATGTCAAGGAGTGCAACATTACTCTTTATACCATTGGTGGATAAGGGGGTGTTATTGATAAAGGCTTTTTTTACATACTTATGGTTATCATTTATCGGTATTTGACATGTATTTGGGACATTCACTATTGAAAACAGACTACTTATCTTTTTTTATCTTTTATAAGTTCAAAAATAACTCCATACAATATTCAAATAAAAATACGACGTATGAGAGCTAAAGTGAGAACAAAAGGAAGTACCTAGATAACTACAAAGACAAATAAACAACTACACACAAATATTTGATTATATAATCATTGTAATGATAAACAACTACACACAAATATTTGATTATACAATCATTGTAATGTCTATGTAACATCACAGAAGATTACACAAACATAGACGACAGTCCCTTTGGTCGTGTAATTAAACATCTATACGTAGAGAAAAAATAAACCACCTCTTTTAATAGCAACACAAAAAAAATCTTTAATCTCAAGAGTGGTAAATAGTCATCACATTTTTTTTTGTTTGTTTACTTAATTATTAATATAATATAAATTTGCCACTAAAATATTTTTTATTCATAGTTTAATATTTTTTAAATAATCCTCAATTTTGGTGTGTTTATTATAAATAATCAGTCATCACATTTTTTTTTTGTTTGTTTACTTTTATTAATATAATATAAAATTTTTACATGTATGTCACTTCCTCCTAAAATTATTTTTGGATCTATCACTGGGCGTAACACTATTGTCAAACTATCACCACCGAGCCGCCATTGTCCTAAAAATAAAAACTTTAATGTGAGAATAAATCATAAATTTGTAAAATTGATTAGACATTTGAATAAAAACAAGAGAATGGTTCTCTAAAAAATTTCACTTTTTTCTTCGAAACACCGACCAACCAACAAGACCAATGACTAAGCTAGACTGGCCTGCACATTTGGAAGTCAATAACCACACTTCAATGCTGAAGTCTGAAGATACATGCAATATCAGTTAACTACATGCATTTTTGAAGAAGGTGGAAACAGTAAAGAAACTATGACACATGAACAGACTACTAGTACAATCCACAAGAAATTATTTGATTTTGTTATGTCTTGACATTAATCACCAAGAGAAAAAGAACCCACCTTTACTGCTGTGAAGTTTAAGACAAGACAATAGAATAAAACAATTTATTCCACCAAAAAAAACGTTGCAGGCTTATATTTGATGTAATTAACGTAGGTTTATAACATGGGATGAATCGAGAAAATTAACAAATACATCTGCAGGTCAAAGAATAATGAACTGATAATTTTACATTTGCTCCTTAATGTAGAGAGAAAGAAGTATGGCTACTGATGATACGAAGACTTGGCCCTTCTTGGATGCCTAATGAAGCAGAGGGCAATCTGATGGCCTAATCTAACAAGCATGGTAACCTTGGATCCGAGAATATTACTTGAAGCTTCATAATCACATAATTGCAGACATTATTGTTTCTGTTTCCTTTGGACGCCACATTGTTTTACGAACAAAAAGAAGTCCCTCGTCATCTTTTGAGTAGATCATTCGGATCTCCCAGTGGAGAGACTTGGCTATGCTCTCAATCTCACCGATGGTCTCAACATTGTCGCGCACGATCAGCTTTCCTTCTGGCCTTAGAATTCTATCAACTTCTGCCATTACCGGTACCAACTTACACCTATGGAAAGGAAATGATCAATCGATCAGGCCCGATAAACTCCAAGAACAAGAAATGCGGTGAAAAGAAGGCTAACCTCTTCTTGATGGTGGATAAGAGATGATCTGCATGGAGAAGATCGTACGTTCGGGGATAGGTATTGAATGATTCACACCAATCATGGTACATGCCAATGAAACCACGCTCGTAAATGACTGGTAGTGTGTCAGGAGAGTCTACTGGGACTACATTCATAACCCACACTTTCAGATCCTTCAGTGCAGCCGCAAACCTAAACACAATTACCAGCAAAAGACAGGCATTAGAAAACTACTAGATACTAGAGTATATAAAATGCCAATATTGATGTCGTTATTATCAGAAACAGAAAATGATGAATTTGAATATTCAGGAGTACACTTACCCTCCATATACAGCTCTCATGTCCATGATGTTTCTCACAGTAGACCAGTCAATTCCCATTCCATTCAAATATGACTGTGAGACAACGTTTTTCCAATGTTTGTAGTCTGCAGCGAAATCTTCTGGAGCAGCTTTACCATACACTCCAACCTGGTTATTCAACCAGTAGGGTGGCTTCTCCGTCCTCTTAGGCCATTTTGGAGGCCATTGAGAGCCACGCTCTGATTCACCTTCAGGCACTTTATGCATGCACGCTTCAAGGGGAACATTCCTGCAGGCAAACATTTATTTTCAATGAAATCGTAGAAGAAGTAGCGCAGATTTGTTCCTTACAAACTATGCAGTTAAAAAAACTAATTGTACTGGAAGCTTACTATGTGAAACAACTTTTCAGTCAAAATGATGAAGTGCAATTGTCAACTGAACGTTAATTGGTTAAACACTTAAAACTATATGCAGATTTAGTCAAGGCATGCTAATTGATTATGTGGTTCTTAAATTCTTTTTCAGTCAAATTATTCAAACCATTTACAGCAAATATAATGCAAGCAGTGCACACAGCTCATAGAACACTAATCTGATTTTGAAAACCAGCAGACAAAGAAGAAAGTACCAGGCAGCATTCGGATCATCAGAAGTTTTGCACAGTGGAGGCCCATTCCGATTTATCTTGTTGTAGCACTCATTGGAAGTTGGTTTTCTGTATATTGCAGCGCCAATACCGTTTAGTGTGTCCTTTTTTATTACCACCAGATCCCAGCACATTGACTTTGTTAATTCAGACATAGCTGGCATCAAATACCACATTTTTCAGAAAAAAGTAACAGAAAACAGGCAACAACATCAGTAGATCACTCTCGTACAAATCCTTATATACATTGGAGAGAGATAACCACACAATATTATACCTTTCCAGATGCCAACATCTTCTGGAAGCTTTTGATAAACTGGTGTGGCAGACCAAACGAAGTAGCCACCAGGTCGTAACACACGATTAAGCTCCAAAAGTAGTTTACCTCCTGCAGGATATCTTCAGAATGAATTTCTGAACCAAAAATAGAAACTAGATTGAAAAAATTTCCACTGTTAGACTGTCGCAAGAATCACCTTCAATATGCCATGGAACTCTACAGCGAGCACAGTGAACAACATCAAAAACTGAACTGGGAAAGGGCATTCTCTTTGTGCCCATAACAGCCAATATAGCAGGGATTCCACGTTCAAGTGCAAACTGCACTTGAGCTTCATGTTCATCTTTGGGAGCAAGTGACATAGCAAGAACATCTCTATCATATAGAAAACCTCCAAAGCTGGCAACCCCACACCCAACATCCAGTATCACACGGGTTCTTTTCCCCCATGCAATATCAGGAAGAGCCTGCATGATTGATAGAAGTAATCATCAGTCATCATGCTCTAGTAAGAGCATTCCCAACAGACTCCACACAATACTCTTTTATATATTAATGTTTTACTTATTAACTCAATTTGTACTCTTAGTAATATAAACTATATCAGACTCCTCATTTACTCCATATATTAAAAAACTTTCGGAATTCATTTTAGGACTCCACGAGTGTGGCAAGTAGATTTGGGTAATCTTAAAAAATAAGATAAGAATGATGAAACGAGGAGTTTGTTTGAGAAGTATTTTTGACTTATGGATTGATAAAAGAGCTAAGGAGTTCAATTTAGGGTACTCTTGAAAATGCTGGATAAACGTTAATGTAAGCACAAAAAGGATTAGTCAATCCTTAAGAATATGCATCTAAGTGCATATGTTGCTGTCAGAAATATGTCAAATAAAAGAGTTGGTCAGAATAAATATCCACAAAATAAGCCTCCCTCAAAGGAAGGCTGATTAAAGGTAAACAGGCATGCTAGCACATGCAAAGTAAACTATATAGCATGAGAAAGGAGCTGTTTCTTTCAATTTTAAAGAGAGAAAAGTTCCTCCCGACTTCCTATTTTAAAGGAATTTGATTATAGGCACTTGTGTGTTCAAGAATACAGGAGGATATAATGAAGGAAATAAAAGTACTAAAACTCACTTCTTCAATGAAATCAATGTAATGAGGAGCACCATGCTTAAACTGAGTACCGCCACCAGGGAAAGTAAGATATTCACCAGTGACCTTCACCCAGTTCTGGTGACCCTTAACCTCAGCCAGCTTGGTATGGGGAACATTATAGTACCATATCTGCGTCATACACAAAATGAAAATAAGACAAAAAAGAAAAAAAAAACAGATAAATGTAATCAAAGCACATTAGAATTGTTTTATTGACTATATGAGTAAGCTTACCTTGTCCCTGCTTTTAGGCCACTTTATTGAACGTTTATACCCTTCAGGTACAGGGACTAAGCAAGTGGGAGCTTCTTCAGGACAATGTCTCTCTCGATGTTCATAGTGCTTTGTGCTTGAAAGCTTTCTAATAGCTTGCCAATTGTCAAGACATGGGACATAGTCTGGCCCAGCAGTGACATTGCAAAGTTTCCAGTCATGAGCAAACTGGTTCTTTGAAGATTGTTGTGATTTCTTCTCATTCTGTGATTCCAATGCTTGAGTGGACCAAGCTCCATTTTGAGTATTCGTCTCATTAAGAAGTTCAGACTGAGCACCAGCAGGGAAAATATCATTGGAAGCCTGTTCTTTCTCTTCACTTTCAGAGTTATTCTCGCTAGCATCCTTCTCCTCCTGCTTATCTTCATTTGCACCATCCTCACTATCTGACTTTTTCTCTCCTTCGTCAGACTCAGTTTTCTTCTCATCCGAGTTCTCTGATTCTATCAGTTCAATTTTATTTGCCTCACTGCCTTCAGATTCTGTCCCTCCACCTTCTGAATTGGACTCTCCACCTCCTCCACTTGAGTTTTCATCCTCAGTCTTAATTTCCCCTTGAGAATCAGCCTTCTCGTCCTTGGTTTCCTCAGCTGCATTTGTCGTCTCTTGTTCAGTATCATTTTGCTCATTCTGAACATTAGACTGGTTTTCATTCTGAGAATCAACAGTGTTTACATCTTCCTTCGTAGCTTCCTCTGTTAAATCCCCTGAACCATCTTCAAATTGCTTTGAACTCCCTTCATTGACTATTTTCTTCTCATCAATCACAGTTTCTTGGGACGACAAGTCTGATTTCTGAGCTGGGACAACAGATGATGACATCAACATCCAAACACCAACTAAGCACAAAGCAACAAATACAACAACAGTGACTGTCGAACAGTAGCTTGACTTCTTCCCGTCAACACGGGAATACTTCCCCATGGCCATCTTGTGTTACCTATACCTGAACAGAAGGAGTTCACGATATTAGCTTTCCAACAGAATTTCGAAACTTTTTTAAAAGTTATCTTTGAAAATACTATTCTCTCCCACAACATATGTTAATGTGACTGCATATTTAAATAGTACCCAGTAGCAAATGAATTTTGACTGAAATGATATCCAGGAGAACTTTTTTTTTAACATTATGTAACACGTTTTGGTATGTTTATCATTCCTTTGTAAAAAATCTAGTGTAGCCTAAAGATTTTCCTGTATCAGGCATGATTTACAGATGATTTCAATTTCCTTTGCCAAAAGGTGGCTGACAGGTAGATCACTTCGAAATATGCCTGCTATCCGTGAGTCCACACATAACCAATGTAATGTTTTGAAGATTGACGATAACAATGACATGAACAACTCCAGATATGGTCAACAAGAATGACTAGTTTGATTCATTAAAATACCAGAATATGTTCATTGACCATCTACCAAATACGGATCAGATGCAGATCAGGATCATAATGGAACCAGGAATACTAAAGAATCATTGGATCTGATATAACAAATGTTAATACCATGGTCTGGAGTGCAAGGCACCAGTAAATATTAGCTCTTAAAGGATGACATGAGAAAAACAAGATCCGATCCACTATTGTAACAACCATATCCTCACCATAGAAAAACAAACTTCTTTTTAGACGTAACAGAAGTTCACAGTACTTTGGACAAAACGAAAACTAAACTCAAAGCAGTAACACAATAGAACCAAACAAGAGCAGTTAAATCACCGGTCGAAGCCAAAAGCAACATTCTTTACTACACAAATTCACGGAGTCCAAGTAAGAAATAAACCAAGAAGAGAATAAAAGCATATCAAACAAACCCAGATGCAGAATAGAAAAAAAGTAACAGTTCAACAAGAAAGATTGCATCTTTACATGTTACAAGCTTAAATCAACATAGCCATACACAAAGACAGCACAATTCTGTTCTACAAGAGAAGTGAAAGTGATAAACAAGACTTACCCAATTCTTATTCTCTTGTATGAGACAGTTATACTTGCATATGAATGGAGATGGAGAGAGATTGTTGCAACCTCCTAAGTTTAAAAAAGAGGCAAGTGAAGTAGAAAAGATAGTGGTATATAAAGACAACAAAGTCGTAGTAAAAGAATATGTTTAATAATTTAAGAAGATGGTTTTGAACAGTTAAAATGAATTGACAGATAAGAGTGGAGGAGGAATGGAAAGAATGATGGTGTGGGAACGGCAAGAAAGTGGCAACTAGCTGGAAATCTCCCAATTGCTGTGGATCCATTCAAGTACAAGTCCTTTTCATATAGCCACATCAGGAAAGTGGTCAATTAACTGTTTTTTATATTTAAAAATAACTCACCGAAACGCGGATTGAAATTTTAGTTTTTGGGAAAATGGAATCAATTCATTGGATCTAAGGTAATTAATATTTTTATCCGGA
>CANYCX012239374.1:0-16695 GCA_948193385.1 Breynia disticha f. nivosa | reverse complement strand
TCAACTCATAATTAACCTCATATATTCTTTGATTTATCTAATTGATTCTTAATCGTGTTAATCATTTTATTAATTATAAGGCTTTAGGATGGGAAAGTTACATGTTGGGCCTTGTGCAGATCTTCAACAGTTTAAGAACTTATAGACTTAGTCCGTAAACTAAAGCCCAATTTTGTGTTTCTTTCTGAAACACATTGCTGTAAAACAAGATTAGAAGGATTGAAGGTAAGACTAGGCTTGCTAAACGGGCCGTAACCGCCGGTTCCGGGCCCGAACCGGTGGTTCACGGTTCGGGGAACCCCCGAACCATAACCGGCCCGTCTAGCTGACGGTTCGGCTCGTTTTCGGCCGGTTTTTTTTTAAAAAATTTTCGTTTAATTTTGTAAGGAAAAAATAAAAAAATATATATAACCATTGGAACAGTCGGTTCCAACCGGAAACCGGCGGTTTAACCGTCGGTTGAACCGGCGGTTAAACCGCTGGTTCACGGTTCACCAAAAGGTCAACAGGTGAACCGTAACCGGCCCGCCCAGGGACCGGTTTCACCCGGTTCCGGGCCGGGCCGGTCCGGGTCCGTGAACCTGCGGGTCCGGCCGGGCCGGTTCCGGTCCAGCCCGCCGGTTCCGGACCCCTTTTCACACCTCTACGTGGTGAGACGTTGTTGCTTATTCTTATTGAATTTGAACAATTATTTTTTTTTATAATTGAATCTGTACCATTTATTTGATATATTAATAAAAAATATGATGCAGAAAAAAAAAACTCTGAACAGTCCATGTGATAGTACTTAACATAAAAAATTGACGTGACTCAAAATAAAACTCTTAAAAGTGCAAATTGTATTAAGGAGTCTCTTAAGAATGCTCTAAGCGAAATCACACTTACAATATATGAATATTACGTTCGGTAAAAGACCAATACTACTTGATTTTGTAAAGGAGAGAATGATAATTATTATTGACACATATTTTATAAAAATTCTTAAAATTGACATTCTTTATAAGTTTTTTTGGTCTGAACCTCCCGGTATCCCGACACATTGGTCGAGACTAATCTGAGTTCGGAGCAAGAGGCACGACTCCTCCCTCATGGGGGCGACACTTCTCGGACTCGAACCTGGGTTTAAGCTTTCATGGGAGGGTTGGATTGTCAGTCCAACCAGCACCTCGTGGGTAACATTCCTTATAAGTTGGGACTTTACAATGAATTTTTATAAGTTGAAGACTCAAGAAGTTAAATAATTATAATCGTTAGATGCAGTAAAAAAATAAATCTGAACTTTTAATTTGTTCTGTAAAAAGTTATTTTAATTTTATGTGATCTGTAAATACAATAAAATAAGAAGTATACTATCATGAGCGAGAAATGATCTTCTTCCGAACGTGTAACCAGGGACAAGATTCGAACCTGTACCGATAGACACAAGTGAAACTATGGGATTTCCACTTGCCAGCTGAGCTAGTCAAACTTAGCATATTTTATGATGGTGAAGTTATGATGAGAATATATGAAGGTTGGTATTAAGATGGTGTAGAGGCAGCCATGTAGAAGCAAGAGGAAAAGCCAGAATTTTGATTGCAAGCCATACATCTCACCTACCAAAACAATTAGATTGTAGCCACAACTCAACTACATTCAATATTCATGTCAACCCTACTTATTTAATGCCCCTTCCTCCAACTAACCAACTATTGCCTCTTTCAAATTGAATTTTTTTTTTCGTGTCAATTTTTGATACGATAATACTATTGGTGAGTACTCAATTATGACTCGTTATGATTGCCACAAATTCAATTTTTGGAATGCTTATGTATTCAATAGCGATATTTGATCGAAAATAACATGATACGATTATGACACGACTAAGAAGAATTGAAGAATTGTCACCCCACCTAGTGTAGTAGCAACCATAATTGTTTTTTTGTCTGAACTCCCGGTATCCCTAACATATTGGCCGAGACTAATTCGGGTTCGGAGCGAGAGACACGACTACTTCCTCATGGGGGCGACTCTCCTCGGACTCGAACCTAGGTTCAAGCTTTTATGGGAGGGTTGGATTGTCAGTCCAACCAACACCTCGTGGGTAGCAACTATAATTGTTTGTAAAAGCAGACTTGTGAATTGTGTAATCGTTTGGTATACGTGATCATGTTCAGGAACCATAAACAGAGATTTTTTTTCTTTAATTTCTAGAATGATTGAAACCATATAGTCAAGTATTAACAGCAATTATTGTTGAAAAGTTCAATATATATTAGTAGAACGTCTAATGTTCTCATCGTTATTATCAAACGTTGCTATATTGATCATTATCCACTTGTTTTCTTAGATTATGAAGATAATATCTTTCTTCTATTAATTTAATATCTACATTTGATCCAACAACATTCATGATCCTTCTTATAACCATATATGAGGGAACGATAGAGTTTGTACCGACTCGTTTATTTATTTATATATATATATATATAATTTAACTTAAATATTGTACTTTTAGAATGGAAACAATAATAGATGATGACATAGAATGACAGGTAAGTGTGGAAGAAGGAAGATAAATCTAAAAGGAATTGAATGGTTGAAGAGAGAAGTAAATGAAAAGGAAATTGAAGAAGAGAAATAGATGGATCGATGCATTGTTAGATAGAAGAAAACGTGGTTACTAACAAGGAATGAAAGGTGGTAGGTTGATGCATGAGAAAGTTGTAGGAGCATCATGTGACTTGGCTAACCATGCTACCACTTACTTCCTGCCTATCTAATACCACGAAGACGGACTCAGAAATATATTATAGTGTAAGTGTCGAATTCAACGAGTCAACGTATAACTTTTAACCGACAAATTTTACGATAATTGGTAGACTTATTACTCATATTCGAATTAATTAAACTCTATAAAAAAATTTGCCCAGACAGGTGGAGAAACGTGCCCCACTGACCCCTTAATTTTGTCCCTCTACTTCCATACATTTTCAACACAACAGGGACGCTCTTAATGATTTGAATGAGTGAGTGATCTAAAATTTTTTTAAGAAGGTGAAAATAAATTAAAATAAAAATGATATTAAAAAACATAACACAATAGAAAGTGCTAGAAAAATACACATTAAAAAATATAAAATTATAAGTGTAAACACGATAAAAAAATAGACCGCTCTCTCGTCCCGTTTATTTTCGTCTTGGTTGAAAGTGGGTTGGAAAGCGATGTTACATTGCTTGGTGATATAACTTGTCCTATCCTGATTTAGTGATCTTCTTCTCCATCTTCATATGACTTTTCGACATTTTCTTTGAGTTATTTCGAATCTTAATTTTTTTCCCTAAGCTTCGAACTCTTTTCGAATATATAAACTCATACGATACGACAATAAATATCTTTTTTCTTTTGTAATTTTGAGAAATATGTTTACGTGGACATTGGAAGTTTTCATCTATAGTTTTAGAGAGTACAAACATTATTATTTTTTTTAAATAGATCTTCTTCCGTTATTTCAACCCAGTTAAGCTTACCTTGAGCGTATGAAGTACTCTATCTTAAATAATCCAACTAGGCTAACCTCTCTAAAATAGAGTGGGTAATTTTATTTGATTCAATTTTTTTAAATTTTGACTCTTTATTTTATTGGAATTTAGAAATATTTAAAGAAATAAAACAATGTATAAAATATGTGTAATGATGAGGAGGGAGATTAAAAAAAATAAAAGACACTAGTTAATTACAAATAGATAGTAAAGATAACTCCTTATTTTAATTTAAAGATAAAAATACTCCTTCCGTTCTAAAATATGTCGTTTTAAAATATTATATTTTTTCTATATAATATGTTGTAGTACATTTTTAATGTAAAATATAATATTTTATTTTAATATTGTTCTTATTATTTTACACTGCTAATATAAATTTAATTTAGTATTTTTTTATGTACTCAAGTAAAAAGATAGTAGAAGTCAATTGAATACTAAATTCAGACAATAATTATATTCTTAATCCGTATGTAAAAATTTAAATGACGTATAGTTTGAACAAAGTACATGGGATATCATATTAAACGTGAATGTTTTCTTTTTTTACCATCTCAAATATACATATTTTTATATATCATATTTTTCCCTATTTTACCATTCTTTTTTTTTTATCTTTGTATTTAAAACTTTTTTTTTCTATCACATTCCTCTCTTTTCCTATCGCGTCTCTCCACCCCTGTCTTTCCCTATCACAAATATGGAATAGATTGCAATCCCGATGCTCAGAATAACAGTTTTGAGGATTCTTCTTTATTTTCCAGTCATTTGTTTGTTTTATGAGCTTTAATTATTCAACAACTTCCTCTGAACTTTCTCTTTTGCATTTGTTAGCTAACATATATAGTTCCAGTCAGATTGAAATTGCACCATAATTATTGCAGGAGCATTAGATTCACATATATTGAAGCATCATTAATCTGCAGGTAAGTACATCTTATGTACTGTGTCGGCGACCGTGTTCGACACAAGTGTGAACAAATTTGATGAGAGTTATCTTGTTCAAGTATCATGAGGACCATCTTCCATAGCCATGTTTGTGTTCTTTGTTTTTGTTCCTAATCAAAACTTTTCAGTGTTTGTTTGGGTGAAACAGCAAATAATAATTAAAATGAGCAAAAATAGTTGACAATTTTTTTCAGGATCATGTTGTAATTGCATTCGCAATTTGTGCTTTTAGAAAGGCCTTGGGTTTGTTTGCAAGAGCTTCCATGGTTTTATATGAACCTTGCATTGCCTTCCGAACATGAGTTTCATTGTCCAATCTGTTAAATCAGTCAAAATTAATCACCGAGTGCAGTTTGTGTACTACTAAACTAAAATCAGTGTACCCCTGGGGCGCTGGTCGGGTTGGCAACCTTGCCCCCTAGCGATCGTTCTTGAGCAAGAGCGCCCGGGTTCGGGTCTGGGGAGTCGCCTCCGTGGGTAGGAACTGTGTCTCCCGTTCCGAGCCCGGATTAGTCTTGACCGAAGATCAGGGATACCGGGTGCGAAAGCAAAAAATTAAAATCAGTGTTAATTTATTGCCAACTTTGTGTTAATTTGTTGTTAACTTTGCTTGTATATTTAACTTGACGGTATTTAAAAATTAGAATTTTACTATTTGAACTTTTGTCAACTTGTTGTCATTTTTGTTTGTCTAGTACAAGTTGACAAAAAATTAACTATAAATGACAACAAAAAAATGTAAAAATATAAATTAAAAGGAAGATTGATTCCTGCACTTTTTCCATGATAAACAAGCTTCATACTATTTAAACTACATCTCGGAAGATGAAAATTTGGATTTTGTCTTAAATTGGACTCTTTTTTTGTGAGAGAATCTTGTTAGATTTCATCTTTTATATAACAATACAATATAAGCAACAATATCATATTTAGCGGTATTAGTTGCAATATTTTCTGAAGAGGCATAAAAAATTTGGCATTTATTTCTGGTATTCGTGTACCTTGACTAAGAAAAATACTCGTATACTATTTTTTGGACTCGAATCCTAAATATGCAATATAAGGAAATGGCACTACAATAGTTTTTCAGTTGATAATAAATTTAAGAATATAGTTTCTAAACACAATTTCTGAGTTTATTTTTTCATCTTATTTACAAATAAAATCGAATCTTTCGATTTATTTACAAATAAAATTTCATTTGATACAGTGATGGAGACGAGGGAATCGAGATGTAGTCGTTTCCCTTGTGTCTCGTCTTATAGTGTTTATTTAACTATTTCTTTTATCATGTTTACTCTTGTACTACTATATATTCGTATATTTTTATCTTCTTACAAATTTTTTTAAATCCGTTGCTAATCATCAACTATGATTTTATATTTTTAATACAAATTTAATTTTGTGGTTGTTTTGATATACTAAAGTAAAAGGGTAGAATAGTCAATTGAACATTAGCTTAAGACATTAAATTTATTCTTAATCCGTATGAAAAATTTTAAACGACATTTATTATGAGATGGATGGGATAATCTACTAAATCATATCACATCTAGTTGCATAATTGTCTCTCTGAATTTAATTCAATTAATATTATAATAAATGATGTCATGAACAGTAATTTACAATTCAAATTTTAATATAACTACAAATATTTTAATTAATGTATCTAATATTAATTATATTTTAATTATTATTTTAAATAGTATAAAAATAACAAAGTGGATTATTATAGAATAAAAAATAATTTGTAATTTTATTATTACAAGTTTCATGAGATGTATAGGGTAGCTGGTAGCATATCTGAACTACATCAAGTTCAAAATCTCTTTGAGGAAGATCAACATTAGAGACTTCCTCTAGTTTATTTTTCTGCATCAGTGAATATAGATTTGTTGGTATTTGCCAGGGCATTTGTATGCTGGAAGGAGAAAGTATAGAAGACAAAGGAGAACGATATTATAGAAAAAATACGGTATTATAGAAGAAACGCTATAAAAAAGATGAAACTATAGGAGTACACAAGACAAAAGGATAATGGTCGACTACTCGCCCGTTTTGTTTCCGTCCACTTAGAGGTGTTAAATTCGAACCGGAACCAGAACTGCCAGTTTTGAACTGCCGGTTCCAAAACGGGAACCGGAACAGAACTGGAATCGGCCATGTCCGGTTCCAGTTCCAAACCAGCGGTTCCCGGTTCGGAATTGGCAGTTCGATTAATTTTTGAAGAAAAATCGGACTCAAACCGTCGAACCGGAACCAACGGCTCGGAATCGAAAAGCGGAACCGAAACCGAATAATCTCGAACCGGCTATACCCGGCTCCAGTTTCAATTCAAGGAAACCTTGAACCGTGAACTGCCGGTTTTAAACCGGAACCACTGGTTCAAACCGTGTTAACACCTCTACGTCCAGTAACATATAGAAGACTCAGATGGCTTCTCATGAGCTGCAGATTTTGGTTGAACATGAGGAACAGAAACAGGTTGATCAGTTTACAAAATGAGAAAAACATTACTAAAAGGTTTACTGCCATTTTAGTTCATCTTGATCAGTTCACAAAATGAGAAAAAAATTTCTTCTACCCATTTTTTTCATTTAAACCTGCTGAAATTACAAGTTCCAGTAATCCTTAACCTATGTATATATAACATACAAGAAATAACATTTGCAGCACAGCATTTTTTGATACACATGAGACTGACTAAGAGTGCGACATGATGGGAGTTGAATGCTCCTCACAGAAGGATTTACAAAGCTGCTTTGAAAATGAAACAGCTTGGTAGTCTTGACTTCAACTAGTGAACAAAACCAGTGTACTCTACGAAAGGAAGCCATTAAGTTAGAAACGTTGTAGTCTGGTTTACATCGTCTCCACCCTCATTTGCCGGCGGCTTTGTTGGATAATCGACGCTTGTAGCGTTTGAGAACGGAGGCAAGGTTCTCTTTTCCCTTCGGGAATGCCACGTCGCCGGCTGCTGTTCCTGATCGACCCTTTCGGCAAGAGATAGCCGTCTCCACCTCCTTGATCAAGTCCAAAAGCATTGCTGCATTTGTGCACTTTCCTCTCGCTGGTTTTGCCGTAGGTGGCAAAAACCCGTTTTCGGCAGGTGTGCTTGACCTATATTGCGAGGTCGCGGGTGTGTGAAGGCAGAAGCAAGGAGAAGCTGCGCTGCGGGGCTTGGCAAATGCCAGCTCAATCACACCCTGGCAGTAAGAGAGAAAGTTTATTAGAATCAGATGAGAAAGTGTCATAATATGAAAAGAAATATGGCATAATTGAATTCGTGTCATTCGTGTCGTGTTTAATCGTGTACCCATTAATCGTGTTATCGAGTCAAAAATTGTTGGCCCTTAGTAGAGGAGTGTGAGAATTTACCTGAAGCCGATTTAGTACATATGTATACTTTCCCCACAACTCTGGCCGGCTTTCCATTACAGACAAGTTAAGAATCCGGCGAATGCACCAAACCCCAAAACTGATTAATAAATCTGATTTCCAAACGCAGCCTTCTCCACAATGAGGAACAGAGGAAACCATAATGCTTTCCAAACCAGCCTCATTGTTCTTTATCGCTGAACCGGATCTCCAATCAGGATATGCATATTGTTGCTCGCTCATATGCGCTTGGTTCAGCTCTCTTGCTTCAGCTTCGTATAACAACCTTTCCCTTGCGGCTACAAGATCAACAAGCTCTTCATCCGCACCGTCACCATGCCGAAACAACCAGTCAGAACCTTCCAACTTCAAGAGCTTAACAATGCAACATCTGAAAAATCGAAGAAGTTGGGCCTCTGAGTCCAACAGAGAGGTAGCTTCTCGAGCAACTGCGTTTGACCTACTTCCTAATCCACTCCCTGTGGAAGTAGAACTCTTATTAGCATGGCCAAACTGCTCATATGGCTGTTTGGACCAGAGAGATCCTGAGAAGGAGAGAGGCTCTACATATCCAATTGATCGTTCAGTGTAGCCCAAGGAACTTGCACCTGATGCAGGGGAAGAATAACGAGCTCCAGTTCCAGGCCCGCCGATGGAATAATTATCATATCCCATTGCATTATTCGAGTAACCCGCTGGCTCATAAGTATTGAAAGGAGATCCAAATCCAACAGAATTACCCCACTGAGGATTCTTATCAGGCATATATCGATCTCTGTAAGGACCAGCAAGTCCTGAAATGTCAGGCGAGCTATGGTATTTTTTCGAATTTGAAGAAACACCTAACTTGTCAGTAAAACCAGGAGGACCAGCATCAAGATATGATCTGTCTCCCTGCATTGAGCTGTTCCTAGATACAGCAGCGCTTGGAAGTCTGGAAGTTTGTGGAGACTGTATTCCATTCTGCAATTTTTGCGCCAAAGTAACTGCCACTGGGTCTCTAAAGGCTTTAGGGGCCACAGCTGCAGATACTGACATTGAAGTATCCATTTGACCATTCAAGTTTGAACCTCTTTCTCTAGAAATCCGGTTGCGGATAGAAGAGATCAGATAACCATGCACAGTAGCTGGCTGATCCTCATAGGTATCAGAAGATGGTAGAGTTCGCAAACTAAAATACCGCCTCTCACCCAAGTCAACAGCATTGAGGCTAGAACCTTGTACATATGCGTCCAGTAATTGCATGCGGTTGGACCACAAAGGAGATGATCCACTCTGAACTCCGTGAGATTCAATATTACTTTGCACCCTCGGCTGCTTGGGAGAGTCGCATACACTGGGAGTGCCAAAAGAATCAGATGTTCTAACACCAACAGATGGAAAGTATCCACCGAGTTCTGTTAAACCAGTATCTACTTTCAGTGAGGCAGGTTTCAAATCAATCCCCAGTAATACATCGAGTTTTTTCTCCTTTGCATCTGGAGTTAGCTGCCCATGAAAATCAAAAAGCTGCCCCCAAAATTCATCAAGAGCTGAAGCAAATTGACGTCTTGCAGCACGTCCTAAACCTCCTAATCTTGAAAGACTGCCAGTACCATTGCCACCGTCTTCACTTTTTCCACTAAGACTCCTTAGCGACGCAGGACCGTCTGATAAAGAGGGTGTGGCATCTCCCTCATCATCTTCTTTATCTACTTTTTCAAACTGTAGACCTCTAACCATTGAAACAGTCTTTTCAACTGGGTCTATTGACTCAATCTTAACTGTCTTGGCATCCAACAGATGGCCATTCGTGAACTTATTAACTTCATCAGATTCTGGTATAGGCAAAGATTTTATTGCAGGCACTGCTTTCTCTAGATGGCATGCCTGAGGGGCAGGAAATGTTGCATCAAAATGGCTCTCTTCTGTGGTACTTGAAGGAATTTCTTGATCGATAATTTCCTCAGGCAAATCAAGATCAATATTTTCAAAAATTTTATCAGCAAAATACTCTTCAGGCTTCCCAGGTAAAGACAATTGCTCTTGCTTCTCAACAGGCTCCGCTTCTTCATATCTAGATTCCTCCAAATAGGCCTCCTCTCTTTGCAAGGATGGCTCTTGAATAGCATTTTGTACATCCCAACTCCACACCTGAGGATCTATTTGAGTTGCAGATTTCAAAGGAGTAGCTGCTAGCCATAGCATCAAACAAAATGATGCACATGCAGTGCAAAGAAGAATAATGTACGGAAGAGATGAACTATTGCCCATGTTCCACCTTAAATTACCCACCCAATCACTGTCTCCAAAAATCATGTCCACCACGAATATACCCTTTAAGCCGAGCATCCCCAGAAATGTGATCAGTGATAAAAACTCCAAAAGAGGCGAAATTTTGTAGGCACCCATTATTGCTCTAGATGAGGCAATCCTAAAGAGGGGAATCACAGAAGCAGGAAGCAGTAAAGCTATCATAACTTGGGTATATATCAGCAGTTGGTATATTCCTTCAACCCCTGATGTCCATAAACAATAGAGTGCTGGGGCAATGGCAAAAGTTCTAATTGTGATGTGTTGAAGCCAGGTAGGAATATCCAGTCTAAGGAAGCCACGTAACACTTCTTGCCCGCCAAGATTCCAGGTCCAACCGGAGAGTTGATTTACGAGATACAAAATGATTAGAAACAAAAAGATTACGACTGGACTCCTCGTGACCTGAATTCAGCAGTCAAGAAAACAAGTTTGATGACTTATTCTCAATGGTGCGTGGCACGTCATAGAAACCAATTAGGTGAATAACTAAGAGAAATACTAACCTGTTCCATCAAAGACATTGCATCAGGAAAAGTAAGCAATACAAGGCCAGTACTGTTGAACACATTTGCAGCTGAGTTTAATAGCACATAATTGACCAGGTAAATGCCACTGAAGATGCATGAGATGGAAAGAAAATGCCCATGGGATAAAGAACCCTTAGAAACATTTTGCGGCTCTGATTGTTGCTGCAGAATTTACAGGTTTGGAGTTAATGACTTTCAGAAAGTTGACTTACAAAATATAAGTAGCAATGTACACAAAGATATAGGTGCTGCAGGGCAGCATTTACAAATTTCAAATTGATCAACATACCAATGAGATACGGAACAAAAACAGAAAAATTGGCAAAGTAAAATTTTAATTTTACAGTTAGACTCCTAAGCCACAAAAAGAGGAAGAAAAATTTCAAGAGAGTAAATACCATCACAATAGCAGAATGAAGGTAAAAATAGTGAGGCATAACACTTGCTCCAAGGAGACTCATAAGGGCAAATGCACTCTCTCCACTCAACTTGGACAGCATTTCATTGGGAAAAGGGGCTTCTGGTTGGCTGCTGAACGCTCCAAGCATGTAAAAGAGCAATATGAAGCTTCCAATGCTGATATGGAGAAGCTTTGCCTTGTATTTCTCCTGAAATACAGAACATTAATTTAATTTAAGGAAACATTAATAAATACCTTCAATAACAATGTACGAGTTTTTCAGCTTACCATAAGGGCCGCAAAAAGAGGAAATAAGACAGCATCAACGGCAGTTACAAAAACACAAGTAGACAAGTCCACCCCAAGGAGAAGATTAAGAGCATGTGCAATGCCAACAATCTAATCGGAAAAAAAAAAAGAATCTTTGCATTAGGTAGTAAATAAGAGAGTTACAAGAAGAATAAAACACGCCTCAAAAGCTTATGGCAATACAGCCAAATAGAAATTTACGAAATTAAACTGCATCCAAACCAATAACAAGGATATACCGTAGTAAGATCCAGTGCGATCACAGATATTAAAGTTTGAACTCCTAAAAACATGCATGTGCTCCTATCGTACTCGTCGCTGCAAATCTATGGCAAAGAAAGGAAGAAATTAATTCATTAAACTTCAAAATCAAACCACATCAGATAGGAGACATGCAACCAGAGAAAATTAAAAAACCTTAAATACCTAGAAGCTATGAAATTTTAAATACAGCTGAGACAATTAAAGTAATGAAACAGAAAAAATGAAAAGAAATCAACTTTGATATCATTTAATATGTCAACACAGCTAATTAAATTTATTGGAATTGATTCACAATTGCAAAGACACGGGCCTTATTTGAATGTTGGTATAAATTCCAACGATGCACATATAATTTCTTGCTTATTTTGAAATTCCTGTCAGTCGAGCCTAAGAATAAGAACAGCAACAGCAGTAAAATCACTTCAAAATATAGAACTCAAAATTAACACAGACACAGACAGTTTGCTTGCTAAAATAACCGCAGGAGACAAAGTCGTATCAAAAGGTTTCCAAAGAAATGAAACTGCAAAAAGAATAAAAAAATACCCGAGCAAGATTTTTTCCAGTGACCACTCCAATTTTGGCCGAGAGGTACTGGCATAACATAGCACCGACATTGAAAAAGAGCATAGGAATGAGCAGATCAATCCCGAATCGAGATCCTCCATCGATAATTGCCGCCCACTTCCCTGGGTCCACATACCCAATCGAAACCAGAATTGCAGGCCCAATTGTAGGCAGAATGCTCTGAAAAATGCCCGGCAGGTGATTCCTAACCACAGCCTGATGTTCCATTTTGTTCACGAGTGCTTCAATTGGAAAGCAACTGTGCCGCAGTTTAACTCTTCAACAGATCTTCCAAGTAACACAGTGATTTCCTAGTAAATTCCCAGTTAAAACTTTTTACATATCTACTTAAAGTTGCATCAACAAAAATTATAAGATAACACCAATCAATCTTCCAACAGAGAGCCTTGCAAATTCCTTGTTTAAAATTCTGACGCGCATCAGCAAAAATGAGACAGTTTGCCAACTTGCAGTTAGAACTAAGTACCAGGATATGCAGCCGGAAAAAGAGCAGATCAGATAGAATGGAATATCCTCATAACATAATAAGCTGCATTCTGATAAATACAACCAAATTCAAACACTAGCTATGATCATCAGATACCAACCGAAATGTTTTACACAAATTAGCTCCTTCACTGCCAGAAAACAACTGCAATGCCAAAGTAAAAAACTTTCTCATCTCTCATTCATGACAAGCAATTTAGCTGAATCCCTTCAAATATTCCACCGATATTTCAACCTTCGATCATCCTCCAACTACGAATCCTGATTCACAAAGTAAAACAAGTCAACATCTTCAAAGTATACTCTAACATCAATACACACAAAACCTTTTAAAATATTAGATAAAGTGAAGTAACTCAGTTTCAACATACAGTAAACAGGAACTCAAGAACAATTCAGCAGAAAGTTCACTATTTTGAAGAGGTATTAATATCGTTAAACGCACTCACTTGCATAAACAATAAATTTATCAGCACTTAACAAACCGGCAATTACAATATTTCAAGTCCAAACTAATTCAACAAGAAATGAACTAAAAATCCAACAACCCGTTAAAAACAGCTTAATAACCAAAAACATGCATGAACCACAGCTCAAAAACCCACCTTTCAGATCTTACAATATATACTCTCCACAACCATTTAAAAAAACTAAAGAAACCCTAATAGACTCATAACACAAGCAACACAAAAGGCCAATAAAACTCAGAAACAATACTATAGATCTAATCAACACAACGTCACAAATTCCACAAATTTAACAACCATAAAACAAAAATTCATAATTCACATCAAAGACTGGAACTTTACAACAAGGGTTTGAAAAAAAAGGCATAAAAAGAGTTATTACCTTGATAATAAAACTATATCTAATCTATATATATGTGGATTGTGTCAAATTTGGTCTAGGAAAACTGAAATTTCATGAAACTCTCTATCTAGTTGTGTCAATAAGTAGCAGTAGATCTCACACAAAGGCTTATAAGAGAAAGAAGAGAGGCCACGCAGTTAATACTAATTTTTTTATAATATTTTCTCTCTCTAATTCTTAAAGTTTGTTTTTTATAATTTTTTAGAGAGAGGAAGCTCAGTTTACAGGGAAAGATGAGGAGAGATAATGAACTGTGAAAGTGGAAAAAAGGGGAGAATTTATATAATGGGTAATGTAAAAAGGAGTGATTAGATTGAAAAGAAAATAGTTTTTTGGTACCAAAAAGTTGGAATGATTAAAAAGTAGGACTTTCATTTTTCCCATTTTTGCTTTTTCATCCTTACTTTTCCATATTTCACTTGCTCTATGTTTTTTCACTCTAAAGTGTGGAAGAAAAATAGTCTCTTTTTACCTAGGAGACAATAGTGTGTTTGTGGGGAAGTTTTGTTGATTTGCTTAGGGTAAATGAATCTTTTGTTTAATATGTTAATTTGTGTAAGTCTTATTGCCTAGTGAGAGTATAACAAAGAAACTTTAATTATTCTTGATACGAAAATGAAATCAAAGGTATGTTATGATTGATTTGCGTAAATGGTAATATAGTATAAAAGAATCTAATGATCAAATCGATATTAATGGTTTTGTGAACTTTGTTTTCTTTTTATATAATGAAGTACAATAATTTATTTATTAGCAAAATATTATTGAGTAAGTTGTTAAATAAATTTAGTTACTTATTTTACAACATCAATCTTTTAACAGTAAGTTTTAAATCGATCCCCAATATTGGAAGCTATAAATTATCCATAAATTGAAAAGCGGATCAACTTAGTATTTGATATAAAAGATCACGACTCTATTAAAGAACTTATTGATCTATGGTATTCTTAATAATCTTATCATATTACTTTTCAATATTGAATACTTATTGGATTATTAAAACAAAAATCACTGATCTGATCTTCAATTTATTGCCTAATTGCACCGACTTAGCAATTTAAAATATCGCACGTGTATTGAGTTTGTCTAGTACGAGCTAACGCATGAAAGTCGAGTCAGTATAACCGACCTATTTGTTGAAAAAAACTTTATGACTATAAACTTAATATTCATGAAGACTTACCAACAAAAGAGTTAACTTATTCTTTTTTCTCAAATGTGAATAGACTTCTATTTTGTGGAGTTTATTGAATTTACAAATAGGTGAAGGACTGCTTAGATATTTGTAGTGTTTATAATATATCTAATTTAATTTTATATTTACAAAAGAAAAATAAACAATAATAGAAATTGGTCTTTATATAACTGCCATATATGAGAAATTTTATAAATTCAGGTGATTTATAGACATTTATTGCTCTTGTCTTAAATATGGTAATTCAGTTCATTGAACAGATTTCTATCCCTTTTTTGTAAAAAAAAATCTAATTTTACAATTTTTCTACCTATTTTAATATACACATTTATACAGAAAAATTAATGAATACCTATATCAGTACATAATCATTTTTTTTTATTTTTTTAAAATTTCTATAAGTGAGGTTTATTATATTTTTAACTTTTATTTGTATTAAACTTTTATGATAACAGCATTGTAATTATACTTTATCCATAAAAATGATGTTATTTTCTATAATGATATTATTAATATAATTGATTGTTTTATTTTTTTTATTTAGCTAATAATATAGAACGAAGAGCTTGAAAATATAAAAATATTTATGATAAATGGAGAATATGACAAGTTTGTATGGGCATTTTTTATTTTTTATTTTTGTTTTTGTCCATTAGTGAATTTAGTGTCTACTTTTTTTTTGTCATTTAATACTTTAGAAGTCCGACATTATTCAGTCGACATATACTCATTCCACGTTTTTTTAATTTTTTATTTTTTTTCATAGAGAAAAAAATGGAGACGAAATATTTGAATTTTTTCGATGAAAAAACAAATAATTAGCTATAAAAATTATTGGTTTAAAGTTTATTAAGTTCGTCTAGAAGAAAACTCAAGAAAAATAAACTTCTTTTAATATTTAAAGAACCCCTCCCTAACTAAGGTATTTTTTTAATTTTCTTATTTTTTTTAGAGAAATTTAGAGTTCCATGGATGTATATGTTATTGTTAAACATGGTAGAGACAATTTAATGGTATTATTGGTTATTTTGAATGATTTTTGGGAACCAGTAGTTTGAAGATACGATGAAGTGTGTGGGCGTGTCTGTATTTGTACAGTGACAGTGAGTGTGGCACGGCTTGTTACATGTACCGTGAAAGTGTCACAGTGCCTGTGTGTGCGAGCATGAGATTATATAAGCGGACACACGATTGTGTCTTTGCCTGTGTATAGTGAGTTCTCGGTTCATTGAATTACACAAATGAGATACAGACTGTCTTTAAAGATAGGATAATGTAATGTTAAGCCGGATTTCTAAGATTTTACGTTGGCGACATATCGTGTACATATAAATAATGGCTTATAAGAGTTTTTTGAAACCTTTTTCATAAGTCCGTAACCTTTTCATAAATAAGTTAAAAATAAGATTTTTCATGGGTAACATATTTGTACACATAAGTTAAAAACTTTATTAAAAAATATTTTACTATTAAAAAATTATTTCATAAATAAGGATAAAAATATCAATATACTTATGATAAACAAGTTAAAAAACATAAATATGTTTATATAAAAAATGTATCTATTTTTAAAGTACGAAATGAGTATTACGTTTTAACATAGCTACTGCAGTTCTTAAAATGGAAAACTACTGTTTTACTTTTGACTTCTACTGGTGTATGTTATCTTGGATTAAACAAATCTATAAAAAAATCAGAAAAGTGTTATTCACTTAATGTTAAAAAAAGTGGAAATTGTGGATAAATTCAGATCATGTGAATGTGACAAGTGAGAAGAAAAAATAGGAAAGGGCAATGTCAAGAATGCATCCAAACAATGACTTAAATGAGAAGTATACTTGACAAATTTGCTGATGTGCACTTCTTTGACTCCAAAATAAACACCACATGCCTCCATTTGGGTGTGTGCTTGA
>CANYCX012239176.1:0-13440 GCA_948193385.1 Breynia disticha f. nivosa | reverse complement strand
ATTCCTTTGCAATCATAAAATAAAAGCACACAAGACTGTGCCACAACTGAAATTAATGTAGAAAAAGGAGAAAGAGAGAATGTGTAATGTCATGTGGTTGGCCTAAACAATCGACAGATTGGTTCATCTAAAGCCAACTATCCCACAACCATATGAATTTGTGTCCTACTTCTTCGTCGTTTAACACGTTCACTTCACGAGTCTCTTAAGCACCGCGATTCATCGATGTGAGATTCGTTAGGAGGGAACAAAAAACCGACTGAATTAAAGAAATTGATTGAACTAAACCGATATTAAAATCGATGTTAAATGAATAGAAAGATATAACATTTTTAAAACCAACTTGATCGGTTCGATTACGGTTTAGTCAAGTTAAAAACTAAACCGAACTAAACTGAAACTATACTCGACCAATACATATAATTAGTACAAAGTCTAAATAAAATTATTTTATTAAATTTTTAACCAAATCGAACTGATTCGGTGGTTAACCAAGCTGAATAATTTGTCTAGAGAACTGTTCAATTATATATTTCATGAAAAAACAATCTCAATTATTCTGTTAGCGATTTGAAGGAAAAAAAATCTAAACCGAACCATGTCCATCCATATTCACACTTAGTTTCTGATCAAATAAATTTGTTAGTATTACTTAACAAATTTTGATAGTAAATGTTAAACATATTGATGTTCTTAATTTATATAGTAATTAACAACTTTTATGATTAATTTGATGCATACCAACATGATTAAGAATGATGAAAGATGGAGGATTTAAGTGGGTAAATAGCATAAGAAAAAGAAGAGCTCTAATTGACATAACACAAACATGGCATGTGTTTGAAACTTGAATCATTGTTGCTTCCAAGAAGTCCAATTTTAATTGAGTTTCCAATTTTTGGGCTCTCTATTTTCTCATTTAATTTAACAAATTAATTAAATATCAAAAAGATAATTTTAAAATTTTTGAAACAATCAAGATAAAAAAAATAAAACTATGTATTATTTATACTACTTAAGAATTTTATTAAGGAATGTAACATTATAAGATTAAATGTAAAATATCCACCAAAATATTTAATACAAAATTGGAAATAAATCATACAAAATAGGTTAAATATTTATGTTAAATAAATTATATATGGTCGTTGAATTTAATTAAATTAGAAAACCCATTTACGATTAACTCACTTTCATTCCCATTTAGGATTTTATATACATATTATCGTATGAACATACAATGACCATAAAGTCTATTCTTATTTTATCCAATCCTTCTATATCTCATATGAATTCAAATGGAGAAAAAAAATATTTGCACGATTCAATAAAGAAAAAAAAAAGTTTTCTTTCTAAATATATATATGTAATGTATCATATTATAGAGTCTTAATTAGAAATTTTAATTTAAACTAATAAAAGCTATATTAATGAAAATATAGCGTATTATTATACTATATTTTTTAGAGCACACGTGATCGGTGTATGACAAAGTTCATGTACCATTGTTGATTATAGACGACAATAATTCTTATTTCCAAATATACCCTCACAAAAAAGTAAATTTAAGTATCTCATTTATATGTGATAAAATATATTTTTCCTTTTCAATGCATACTAATACATAAAATAAAATGAGTGAAGAAATATTAACACTTTTTAATTAATAAGAGATCAGGAAAAATTTGAAATTCCATTGACATTACCTAAACTACCCTCAAAATTCCGCTCTTTTTACGAGTCCGCCTGTCATTTCCTTGTATGCTTTTCAAACCGTATGTCGCGGCAAAAATCCCGATCATAAAATCCAGGATTTAATTACAACCTAACTGTAATTAATAACATTAATCATCTGTATTAATTAACGATCATAATTTTTTTGTTATTTTATCTTAATTTTAATTAATAACATTAATCACCTGTAAAATCAACATAAAAGTTACAGATAAGTCCAAAAGAGTAACAAAAAGAAGTATAAATATAGGAATAAGAACATATTCCAATCATCCTTCAAGGCTGGGAGTAGTGGTTTTGAAGCCATTGTTGAGTTCCAAGAATAACTAACTTCTAAACATATACCAAACTTCGTTACCCACTTTTGTTATCTTCGTTTTTCTGGGTTCTTATTTGTTTTTCTTCTTCTTCTTCTCTCTTTTGTTTCAACATCCACAACATGTAGGGAAAAAAGTCTGCTTTTCCACGTTGGTTTTCCAGGCTTCAGCGTGTTGTGTTTTTGTTTTATTGTTTTCCCTGGGATTTGGTGTAAGAAGCAAGGAAAATGGCCGTGGAAGAACTAGGTTTGTGATTTCTCTGTGGTTTTTCTTGTGAGAAACTCAACAATTTACAATCTTCGTAGGGTATTCTGACATGCTGTAAAAACAGAGCTTTTTTAATGTAGAATAGTTGATATTTGATAAAATTCTTCCGTGAGAACATGATTATATGAGAACACGTTAAAACAGAGTTATGAATTGATTATGGAAATGTTTATCCGTACATAAAATTCAATATTGTGTTACGTAATTTAAATTCAGACTGTTCAAACAGTCATTGCTTGTTTGGCCAAGTTTGAGAAATTTATTTAGGCTCAAGTTTGTAACAGAGAATTATAATGATTCAAACTTTGTCCTGTTCTTTTTTTGCTCCAGTTAATGGTTGCTGTGATGGTGATGAAATGGAAGGAGAAGTTGAGATTATTGAAGAAAGCGCGGAAATGGAGGTCCAAAATGAAGCAAATTACATGAAAGACACAATGGTTTTAGATGAGCCTTCACCAAGAGGTGTTTTGGAGATTCCAATATCAGGAACAGACTCTGATCATAGCAGTAGTAGCATAATAAGCTTTGATAGCTCAGGTTCACCAGAGAAGTTGGATTCTGATCATAGAAGCCATGTTGGGAAGGTAATTAGTAATGGGACTCAATGGAAGACCATGTTTGATACGTTCAGGAAAAAGTCAGCAAGAAGGTTCTCTGTAATTCCATTGCTTTCAACTTATCATGAAAGTATTGCAAAGAAGAATTTGAAAAGAAAGTTGGCAAGAATTCAAACTTCCCCTGATGTTGTTATTGATTTCGATGGCATTCAAATGCCTAAACCTTCTTGGAGGAATTTTGATTTTGAAGAACTTGTTGCTGCCACTGATAATTTCAGCTCTGGTAATAAATTTATTCCCTTGTATTCAAATTCTTCAAACTTGTTTCCATATTTTTTCTGCATTAACTTTTTTAATATTGTTTTACACATTTTTGGTGATACAGAATTTTTTTATAGAAGTCAGTGTCTTAGGTTAGATGGATTGAGGAATTTATTCCAAGATGATGTCTGATTTGCAGCCCAAGTCATCAAAAAATGTTTGAAAACTTTAGCAGACAAACCAAGTAAGCGGTCAAGGCCGCCTGCATGTATCTGAAACCTACTTAACATAAAAAGTGAGGAGACCATTCTGACTAGCTAAACAAATTGAGGATGACTTAATGAAAGAAAGTGATGGGTTTGGAATTTTGCAAAAGGCATAACCATGAAGTAGGTCTCATCTGTGATGATGATGGCATTGAGGTATTTATTAGGGGATTTGTTGGTCTGTGCTTATCTGGGTCTGCCTTTTCAATTCCTATTTATACGGTTGAAAGTTATTATCTGGGGTTCATACTTATTAGATTAGAGTATTTCTGTGCTAGTTTTACCCAGATGGTTTACTATAATGACCGAAAGTAACATCCAAAACCTGATGATAATTCTTTTTTGAGTTTTAAATCATTAATCCTGGCTTTACTGAATGGTCCGCAGTTTGCTCTGATGATTTGAATCTGATATATGCGTATACTCATGCATGAATGTTGTAGAAAACTTAATTGGAGAAGGAGGGCATGCGAAAGTGTACAAAGGGTGTTTATCTGATGGTCAAGTTGTAGCTGTAAAGAAAATTGTGAAAACTGAGAAGGTTGAAGAGGACAGAATTGGTGATTTCCTCTCGGAACTTGGGATAATAGCTCACATAAACCACCCTAATGCTGCCAAGCTTCTTGGTTTCAGCATTGATAGCGGTTTACATCTTGTTCTGGAATATTTACCGCATGGCAGCCTGGCTTCAGTCCTTCATGGTGCTGTTTTTTAACACTCTACATTCTTTATGCCTTTGAATAGTTCGTTATTAATGAGTTCTGTGAACGTTAATGGCCGAAATTGATGAGGATACTATCAGTTTTCAGGCGGAGGAGAAAGTTTGGATTGGAAGAAGAGGGTTAAGGTGGCTCTAGGCATAGCAGAAGGGCTGCAGTATTTGCATCATGAATGTCCAAGGCGGATAATCCATCGAGACATCAAAGCCTCAAACATTTTACTCAGCGAGGATTATGAAGCTCAGGTGAGTTTCAGATCCCACACATATATTCAATCATGCTTTACGACGAAGATTATCCTTCTGACATTTGTTTATGCAGATTTCCGATTTTGGTTTAGCAAAATGGCTGCCAGAAAATTGGATTCACCATGTTGTGTTCCCCATAGAGGGCACATTCGGGTGAGGCACGCAACTTCTGTATCTTCCTAACAGCATTTCTGGTTTCATAAAATTGTTTTAATTTGTTCCAATGGGTTTCAGGTATTTGGCTCCGGAGTACTTTATGCACGGAATTGCTGACGAGAAGACTGATGTATTTGCTTATGGAGTTCTCTTGCTGGAGATCTTGACTGGTCGTCATGCAGTTGATTCAAGTACGCATAGTCTTGTGATGTGGGTATGTTCTCTTCTCCATCGCACATTTTGCTTTTACATTCTGAAAGTACAATCCCTCCTGACATTCTGAAACACGTTGTGTTCATCTGCAGGCAAAACCATTACTGGAGTCAAACAATGTGAAACAACTTGTCGATCCGCGATTAGGAGACGAGTATGATCCAATCGAAATGAAGCGAGCAATGGTGACAGCTTCAATGTGTATCAACCACCTCTCCGACAAGCGCCCTCACATGAACCAGGTATAGAATCTGTCTCTCTCAATTCCACACGATTTTCCATTCAGCATTGCAGCTAATCCGAACATTTACGGAACTTCAGGTGGTGCAGCTGCTGAAAGGCGAGGAAGCCACAGTCGAGCTGAAGCAGAACACAGCAGGAAGAGCAGTGATTTTAGACGGCTGTGACTTGCAGGATTACAGTTGTACAAGCTACCTAAACGACCTTAACCGAGCAATGCAGCTTGTAATGGAGTAACAATGGCTGTTCAATGAAACTAGAGAGCTTGCAGTAGCTTATCAAATCTGTTAAATGGTCTCAAACCTTAACAGTTTGAGTCAAACCTTAACAGATTTGAGAGTTAAGAACATTATTTTCATGCACAGGGAAGAAGAATAACTAGGAATGAAGATTCAGGCAAACATGTGAGTCCAGTTTCTTTAATTGTTATTTCTTATCTCTGTTGTTGTGATTGTGGCTTTGAACAAATTCGTGTACATATCTTAAGAGGAATCTCAATGTAGTGCCCTTTTTTTGGATCGAACTTGCGTCTATGTTATTGCTCATTGGCTTGAATTAAGATAATTTTACCAATTTTTACTGAAATTTTATGGTCAGACCCTTCTAGTTGATAACTCTTTTCGTCTCATTTTACGTAGTGTTTTTGATATTGGTTCTCTAAATATGTAAACAACTTTTCTTTATACATATTCTTTATTATTGAAAAATGATGTGTATTTTATCAAATTAACGAGGTTCTTATCTTTTTTATAAATCATATAAAGAATCAATATTATCAGAATTAGACAAGTAATTAAATAAAAAAAAACTTCTTTATTATTGAAAAATTATGTTTATTTTTGTGAAATTAATGAGATTCTTATCTTTTTTACAAATTATAGAAAGAATCAATGTTATCAGAATTGGACTGGTAATTGAATCAAAAAAGAAATTGAGCGATTGGTTCACTAGTTAAACTGATGATTTACTAGTCTAACCGGTTATAATATAAATAAATATATAAATATATAAAATTATTTAATTTTTAAAATTATTTAAGTACTCTCAATACTTAAAATCGGTCTAATTTATCAATTTTTTATTGATTTGATATTGATTCACTTACAATTTGGTTTAAATAATAAAAGTGGATTAACCTAACGGTCGATTCACTTACTTATTAATTTACCCATTCGGTCCGATTTTTATAGGATCAAAACGACCAACAAAATGGAAGAAGCATGAATGTAGTTTTGGGAATGTTGTAAAAAGAGGAACAAATGAGTTGAAAGAAGAAAAAGAGAAACTTAATGAAAAAGAGAATGGGGACAAGTTGGTCAAAATAACGGCAAGGTTGGCTTGAAAAGATTGATTAGTGTACACTTTATTTGAAAATTAATTAAAATGTAGTAAAGTTAAGAGGACAAAATGTGAAACTTACTTTTCATTTTGTTCATCTTTATTCGGCGTATTCAATGATAAAGAGAGTCAATCATTATATTAGAAGTGCGAGCTTCGACTCTGACTTCGTAGCGACACTAAAGAATACATATAGCCTTTGACTTTTTGATTTCTACCTTTAGTTTCCAATCACTTTTCTAAAATTTTGTCAAAAATAAAAACTTTCCATTTAGTTTTGTCCCATTATCTTTCTATCTCTTTCATGCCATTATTGAACCGAATATGTATAAACAAAATGTGGAACTTACTTTCTATGGATTCACTCATAACAAGGGTTAATAAACACATAGGGATTACAAGGTTCGATCTTTGATTTTATAGAGACGTCAGGAGAGACATTTAGACTTTGACCTGCTAGTTCGTCAGATCCTGTGAGACTTTGTGCCCATAATTCATAAACTAATCCGCCTTCTTTCCGTAAAAAAAACTTTCCATTTTGTGTTGTTCCATTATCTTGCTATCTCTTTCATGTCATTATCACCAACAACTCCATTTTGTCAAATAAAATGTCTTAACAACTCATCCAAAACACAAGTGTTGTTTCCATTGCCTCTTTCTGTGAAAATTTTCACAATAAGGATAATCATTGACATTGTTATCCATCACATGAAATAGGATTTCTCTCTTTTCATATTAATATAGCATATAATAAACATATACTTTCTTCCTCTTAATTTTTTTTTCTATCATAAATATTAAAAAATAAAATAATTATTAATTATCATTAATTAATGATATTAAAAATAATATATTTAGAGTATAATTACGGGTGACATAATGGAACTATACTGAACTGAACATAATTGAATTTAATTTTTTGGTTCGTTTTATTCGGTATTATTAGTTGTTTTGTTTAGTTTATTCGGTTCAGTTTCGATTTTGATTTTTAAAAACAAAATAAACCAAACAATTCATAAAATTTTAAAAAAATAAAAATATATATTTTTAATATATTAATTTATTTAATTTGAATTATTAATATGATCTAGACTTAAAATGAAATGGATATGTTCAAAAATTAAAAAAAACTATTAAGCATTTAAAACAGGCAAAAAAATTAAAAAAGAAAACAAAAAAATAATCTAAATAAACCGAATGAATCGAACAAACCAATCACTTCGGTTCAATTTTTAACCAAACCAAAATTAGTTTCAATTATACTGTTTGTTGGTAGGTCGGTTCAATTCACCGAACAGACCAAATGTCCACCCCTAAGTATAATTGCATGAGAAATAAACAAAAATTA
The DNA here is from genome assembly GCA_948193385.1 of Breynia disticha f. nivosa. Lineage (NCBI taxonomy): Eukaryota > Viridiplantae > Streptophyta > Magnoliopsida > Malpighiales > Phyllanthaceae > Breynia > Breynia disticha. The sequence goes on along the minus strand of CANYCX012239176.1, from coordinate 5,776 downwards.
TTAAACAAACAATTTTTTAAAAAAATATTCGTAAAAAAAATATTTAAAAAATTAACAAATAAAAATTATTTTAAAAGCTCGAAAATATTATTTTATAACAATCTTTTCAAGAATGAAGAAGTAAAGAATATTACACAATTCGATTGTTGAAAGGAAAATCATTATTCTTATTCAAATCCTCAAGAAAGTAATTGCAATGTATGCCATGGTATCGGAAAACAATTGACAACGCCTTTCTTGACGATACATAATTTAACTTTATTCTCGCCAACTCCGTATTACCACAAAGAAAGACATACGGACTCTAATCTACTGGTTCATTAAGTTCTTATGAGATTCTATTTCATTGATTCGTAAACTAGCCCGATTTCTTTGCTTAAACTTGTAAACCAGAAAAGAAATTGCAGACAAATGACTTGGGTAAAACAGAAGGATGCTCTTTGTAACATTCAACATGCTTTCATCTAACATTTCAAAACAAGTTACTTACAAAATCCAGCATCCTTCGCAATACCAAGTTTTACCATCCAACTTATCCCCCCAAAAACACAGAAAAAAAAAACCCCTTCAGTTTCCAGTAGTTCACATGGTTAATTAAGAACTACATTTTTTGTCAGCAATATTTGTCAGCCGGACGAACCATCTACTTTTCCAGACCTGTTGCTATGTTAGCCAACTTTTTCGAGTCAAAACTGCTACTATTGTCAGTAGGATTGGTGAGGCCATATGTAAAACTCAGCTGGTGCCACCATGGATGAGGTCGACACCGACGAGTCGCTTGCTATTGCGTAGTGGTTGGTGTTCTGAATGTGGTGGATGATGCTGTTTTGATGATAGAAGGATGCTGTCTCGAAAGGTATACCGCATGGGATGTTCGGAACTGGTTGCACGGCCTCAAAGCTGATGTTGTTGGTACTGTTGCTGCCGCAATGGGGTGGTTCATCAAGGGATAATGCCGACTTCTGGTCCCCTTCTGTTGATAGTTTCAAGCGCTTCGCAGCTCCGCCAACAGGAAGTGTGCTCTTCATAATCGCTTCTACATCATACCGGCTCATCTCGAAGTTGGTCACTGCATTCAAACCCCGGAACTTAATCGCTGCAATGTCATATGCCTCTGCAGCTTCTTGCTCGGTCGCTGCGAAAATTAAGAAGACCAATCAGTAATTTAGTAATTTAACTCATCATGAATTCCCACAATAAGGATGAAAAATTCTACTTACCAAAAGTTCCCAGATATAGGTCTTTGTTACCAGCAACACGGCCGATCCTAGCCTGCCAACGACCTTGTTGATGATGCCTGCAAAATTTACAGCAAATACATCATCCGATAACACTTCTGCCGCAATCAGATCACAATGAAGACATCCAATGAATACACAAAAAATAAATTGCGGAATTCCAAACCTCGTAACACCTCTGTAAATCGAGGCTCCCCTGGAGAAACCACTACTCTTCCTATCAAATACAAAAGAACAAACTTTACAAATAACAAATGAAAGAAGAGACCAAACCAGAAAAGAATAGTTTCTTCTTCCAAGCATACCTCCTCAGTGAAGCAATAAATTCCTGCTTTGAAACATATTTCATCTCCTCCAATTCCTTGCCGTAGTTCGAAACCTGGAAAAACACATATTTCATGCACAGCGCATAAGTTCCATGAGAAATACTACGTAAATTGCCATGCAGAACAGCACCAGATTGAATGAAATCATTTGAAAGCTACGCATTAAAAAATTGCAGTACAGGGAAGTTGGTAGTTGCAGTGGGACCCCAGTACTTCAATGCTGCCAAATCATAAGCTCTAGCTGCCTTTTCTTCTTTATCATACCCACCTGATACATCACAACGTTTGATTAATAACTAAAAATTCATTAATTAAGTGATTTAAGAATGTCATTAAGAAAACACATGCCGAAAACGAAAGAAAAAAGATTGCTCACCTAAGTACACTGTTGAGACATTGGAATATTAAGTGGAAACCAGATAGCCATGATCCCATAAATCATGCAAAAGAAAGAGAGAAAATTTCCATTGTTAGCAACAAGAATGGTCAAAAACTTCAGCCTAAAGTTTTATTCTTCTTGTCAACTATGATAAAATCAACATTATTTTAAGAATGATACCATGTGGAATGCATGTGACAGACTGCACAAAGAAGGATATTTCACTTCTACCAACACCAACCCTATAGTTTGAGCTCATTATTATAATCTTATCATCATATCAAATCATTCAAATTTGAACACATTCCAAATTAACTAATAATGCCACTAAATCCTTTGTTTTGTCCACTTTCCGGAAAATTCAACTTCCCCTTAATGGCTTAATCTCATTTATCAGATATCAGTTCATTAAATCCAATCTAAAATTCTGATGACAGCATTTACAATCAGTACTACTGTGAGTAAATTTTCTAAAATTTTTTGACAATTGCAGAACAGTAGAATTATGATTGAAGCAAGTGTGAAATGTGCAGGATTGCTTCAGCAGTAACAGCACAACTTTTCAATATTATATTAAATAAAAATGGGAAACTGATAAAGATGGAGTTGAATGTGGGTGCTCTAGTCAAACATGGACACAAATTGCAGGAGGCTGAAAGAAGAAAAAGCAAAAGTGAAAGGCAGTGCCAGAGAGGAAGAAAGGATGTGAGTGAGAGGTTCATTCATGTCTGAAACGTCTCAGGCATGGTGAGAGAGAGGATTGTAGGATAGGGGTCCCAAATGTAAGAAAAAATGGCGGCACCTCTGATCAAATCAATCACAGAAGAAATTGTATCAAAGAAGAAAGAAATGTTATTCAAAAAGCAACAGTAATTGAAACTGAACAAATTTCTGATTCAAATCTATCAATCATCACTAAAGGAACTGACCAAGTTTCTGTGATTCAATTAAAACAAGTGAAACTCTCACTCCTTATCCAATAATATGCTTACTTTTTTATGCATGCAAGTTTCTTTTCACAGCAGATATCCTAAAATGTACAACACTAACATACAAATTTCACGTATTTTTTTCAAATTTAAAGCATCAAAAAGTGAATCGTATAAAGAGAACACTGTAGATAAAGAGATTGATAGAAGACCTTGACGTCCTTTTCTAGCTTGACCCTCTCTCCTACAGCTGTTATCCCATAGATGCGCTTCATATCTACCTGTCCATCTATGCCTGCATTAGAACAAGAGAAAATATATCAGAATCTAGCCTTCAGTGACTGATGTTACACCTTCATTAATACGAATTTCTTCAATTACCAAGTAATTGAAACCAGGAAAAGTTTAGATTAATGGTAAACGAAAGCACAGGTAAGAATTTTATACCTGGTAACACCTCTGTAAATCGATGTTCTTTGACCAAAAGTATCTGCTAGTTTTTTTGCTGATTCAGAATCTGCACTCACTATAGCTTTGTTATCACAATCTTGCTGTTGTTGTCGATGATTCTGATTGTTGTTTATGTTGTTCTTATCATTATTATTGCAAACTGCAAGTGACAAACCATTACTTGCACCGGTACCAGTGCAAAACCCCAACTCAGTCACACTTGACTCAATAGAATGACCAACAAACTCACCACCACCCATCGGAGCTCTACCGATAGAGACCGAGTCATCAACTTCAGAGCCTGAGTTAGTCGAAAAGGCTTGAAAACCAGTAATAGCTGTAAGATCTTGTTTTTCATTGAAGTACGAACCAGGATGATGTTGGTCATAGATGTGAGTTAAAGATGAGTCTTGAGTTTCAGTTTGACTATTATCTGAGTACCGAACTATTGACGATGAATCACCAAGAAAGTCTTCAAGTTTTGGAACTTGTTGGTGGTGAGTTTCATGGTCTATGAAGCTTGTTAACACAGCTGTTTCAGACATTGTTGAAACGGAAGAAACTTGGTGAGCTTGCTTTGCGTTTCCCCATCCTGTTAAACATAACAAGCAAAACAAATTAACCCCATAAGAGTGCAACTTCACAACAGTAAGTAACACTGAGCTTATTATAGCCAGATCAATATAGACTCCAACACCAACTGATAATGGAAGAAAACAAAAGGAGAGATAGAGGAGAGAGATGAATATATATAAGCACCAACCATGAGCATAGAAGTTATCGAGCAAATAATGAGGAGAAGGTGAGGAAGAGTTAGAATCATAAGAGATGAACTGAGATTCAGATGACCTCAGCATCTCCATTGGAGAAAGAGAAAAAGAAAGCCAGTTAGTAGCGGGTGCCATTATTTCAACACAACAAACCCTTTTTTCTGTTTTAAATTTTCCTCCCTTAAATAACCGCCTCAGGAACCAAACAAAAAACCAAAGAGCGAAAACGTCAAGGAGAGAAACTACTTCATGAAGTCAAGACTTCAGTAATAAGGCCAAGAAAACGATAATAACGAAGAAGAAGGAGAGAAGTGAAGTGGGTTATATAAGAGTGAGGAAGTGGTTTGGTGTAGTATCTGTAGTGCATGCAGAAGCCATTAGGGATTGTGTGGGGAGGTATGCTTATAAAGGAGTGAAGAAAATTAAAAAGATTGTAGAGAGAGTTGACAGAGAAGAAGCGGTTTCGTCTGCAGTGAACCGGCGAGAAACAAGAGAGGTGAAAATAAAACATTAAATAAATGCTCATTAGACCGACGTCGCGAATTATCCGGGCTGGGTTTTCTTTTTTTTTTTCAGTAATATTTTTTTAAAAAAATAAGGATTTTTTTCAGTATTATTATTAATATTTTGTTTTTTAGTTAAAATAAAATAATTTTTATTGTGAATGTATATTTTTCCAATCTAATTTTTTATCAATAAAATGTTATTTACGAATTACTAAGAATATTTTCCTTGAAATATTTTCTGATGATATTTTCTAAGAAATGTTGCCTATATAACACCATAAGTTTAACTTGAATTAAAATTTAAATACCCTCCACGAAGATGAATATTTGTTTTTATTTCAAATAATTCATTTTTATCATAATAATACGATTTGTAAATATTTATATTTATGACATGAATAATACGAATTTAATTTTTATAATTTTATATCACAAATATTTATATTTAAAATAACGCGGTTGTAACACAAACTACAACCCAAAATAATTGGATATGTTTTTTTATTTCAAAAATTTAGAGTGACCGGATGATATTGCAGTATATGATCAAGAAAAACTATTAAACTCAAAAAAACGCTTACACTGATACTTACATATGTCTCAGCTTAAGAGAACTAATATAAATTTCAACCTGCGATTGTCAAGATACGAATGTCTTATTATTATCGTTAGATCATATTTAAATAATTGGAGGTGTAAAAGCAAAGAGTGTGAAGATGGAAAGGTGAGGAGTGGATAGTAATTTAATGAGGAAAAGAGGGAAAGAGTTTTAGTTTGGGAAGAGAGTTTTTGTCTTGTTACGATACACGTGTCCTTCATGCACCTTTCCACTTTACATTACATTTTGACTGTTTTCATTAAAGCGGGTCGGGTTTTTTAACCCGGTTGTATTTTTTTTGTCTGAATCATGAGATATCCTGTGCACTCTACATTAATCTCTCCCAATCAAGTTTTAATGCAGCTGTGTACCCAGAATTCGAACTCGAGATCTCTGATTAAGTTAGAATAATCCCGCGCCAATTGATCTGCGCGCTTGGTAGTACCCTATTGCTAATTTAAATACTAATTTATTAAGTGTTTGAGGTAAATTATTGATGATTAACAACTGTATTTGGGTTGGAACATCTTCTCAGTAACAACTTGCCGTCTCATTAATGCTTCATCATTTACTTATTCGT
>CANYCX012239064.1:0-20740 GCA_948193385.1 Breynia disticha f. nivosa | reverse complement strand
TCAAATTTGTACATATGTTTTATCTCCTTTTCAGTTAGTTTTGCTCCTGTATAAATGTAGCCTGCACTTCTGTAACAATCATCTGAAACTTATCAAATGAAGAACTATTTTCTTCTAAGATCATCTCTTGAATGCTAGAATATTTACTTATAAATTGGAGGAAAATCTCTATAGATTGGAATCAAAAAATTTTATTAATTTAGAGAGATTATTTAGTCGATAAATTAATGATGCATTAATTTATATAGTGATTTAGTTTAAAAATCAATTTAAAATTACTAATATATAAAAAAAATTATTTCCAAAATCAATGAAAAAATTTCATCTTTTTAGGTAATGGAACAAATTATACATTATATAAACTAATTCAATTAATTACTTGAATGTTCATTGTAATTTGTTTTATAACATTTTAGTTATTATAATTAATAAATTACAATACAGATTGTGCCATACAATAATTCATCAAATCACACAAAAAAATAATTTTATTTTTATCAAAGTAGAGTCAATAAATCAATTATAACCAATTATCATTGAAAACTCATAAGAGAACATTTACATACTTTTTAGTTAATTTTGGGAAAAAAATCAACTCGATTTAAATTTGAAAAAAACAAAAGATTAAATTTATTGAATTATCTTAAGTATATTTACAAGTATTGAAGCATATTTTAAAAATAATATATATGATTATAACTCTATATTTTATAGCTTTTATTTTTCTTTGTATAAGAAAATAAAAATTCCCACAGTGTTCAAAGCTTATTATATTAGTTTTATTAAAACAGATTAGGTAAGTGCAGCAGCAGGATTCCCTCTCCTTTTTATGCTCTGCAACCCTAAACTGATACAGAACTCTTTCTGGACCATTAATTTCCTCGATCGGAGGCTTCCTCTCCCTCACACTCATACTTATTTACGTCACATTTGCTTCTGTATTCTTATTTTTCCTTTTTTAAGTTACTACATTTCTGGTAAATGGTGGGTGTTTGGCTTATAAAAAAACTCAACAAGTTTATAAAAAGGTTGAACTTACCATGAAGTTGCTGCATATAAACATATTAATTAGGTCAAAACATTTGAGATTGGACATTATGAAGTTGAAGTAGTGATAGCAACTAGGAAATAGGAGTGGTATGCAGAGGTCCACTGGATAGAGCTGGAGAAGCTAAAGCTACTTCCCATGGCTGCCCTCTCACTAACCCTAATTTCTTGGCTAATCTCAAAACTCAGAAGTACTCTAATCTAATGTATAGATTCTGTTACTTTCATTTACTGCAGAAGAACCTAATTTGGTGACTTATATTATATCCCACGTTAAATATCACAACTGAAAAAAAAAATACTCTTTTCGTTTTAAATTATATCTCGTTTAATATTTTACACACAAATTAAAAATACAATTAATATATCTTAATTTAATGTTCAATTAACTACTGTATTCTTTTATTTAAATATATCAAAAGAATCATTGGATTAATAACGATAATAGTGAAACAAATATTAAATTTTGTATTTAAATTATTAAACGACATAATATAAAAATCTTTCTTACTATATATGTGGTAAAAAAATCTTTCTTTCTTCTCTACTCATATCCTTCTTTTTGTCCTCCCTTATTGATCTCATTGACTTGAAATATTAAATGCATTTCATATGAATGTGTCAAATAACTTTAATGAGTGATTTTTAACTTTTTTAGACGAATCAATGAGAACCCGACAACTTAATTTGAAACGAAAAGTGTATTAAAATTTTGATGGTAACTTTGAGTCTGCCCATAACTAAATAAGTTATTCGAAGTAAATTAATAATGTGTTTGTCAAATAAAGATCAATGAGAGCTTAGGGACTTGTTAGGATTGCAAACATATATAATTACAACAAATTAGAATCCCTAATAAGGCTTAAATTAGCTTTAAGCATAAGTCCAGAAAAGTTTACATAAGAAAAAAAAATATCTTTTTCTTAACTTTTTTATTTATTCAGTTTTTCTATGGCACGGATTTCGAACAAAATTAATTTAACTCAATAAATTGTGTCTGTAAAAAAAAAGAAACCGCAGTTACTATTCTTCAAGTTATCTTTCTCAAATTTCTGCTTCATTCATCTAGTGAAATTAATTAAAGTTTAAACTAACTGTCATTATTGATGTGTTTTGTAATTTAAAAGATCCATCATAATCATAACATCCATTCCTGATAAATAAAATTGACTAAATTTAGATCTTCAGAAGACTAGACATATTAAGCCAATCATATGACATTTGTTTTTATCTTTTTTGTCTTTCTATTTATTTTAATACTCCCTTCATCCCGTATTTAAGGCGATTGTAGAATCGCATAGATAAGAAACTAGTAGAGTTGTAAGTGATAGATTTTATAATATTGTACTTATTTAATAAATTATTTTAATTGGACAATAAGTATTTAAATGAATTAAATTAATTTGTATTAGAAACATGAGAACATCATTAATTGGACAAGTCAATATATTAAGACAAAATATTTAAAAATATTGTCTACAAATATGAGATGGAGAGACTAAGATCATTGTTGGGAATGTATCCCACATTGAATAAATAGAAGATGCTTAAGTGATTTATAATGATATAGTTGAGTCTTATCAAACCAATTGGTTTTGTATTATAGAGTTTATAACTTGTATCGTTCATAAGCTCACACATGTATGTACGAGCCATGGATGTTCACATTATATTAGAGTCATCTAGCTTAAGTAGCAATAGATCTAGAGACCTAGTAATGAAAACTCCTAATTTGTGGACAAGTGGTAGATTTATAAACTTTCACAAACATTTCCAAAAGAACCCTTAACATACTCCATAATTTATCAATCTTTTATTCACTCCTTAATTTAGTTTAACCTTCTAATAATTTATATGATATCAATTTCCTTAAGAAAGTTACTTTTTGACTTCTCATTTATAAGAAACTCTTGAGTGTGCCTCCTAAAAATAAGCTAAGAAACCAATAATTAAGAATCTTGAAACAATAAATTTCAAACAAAAATTAATAAAATAAAGGAGTTAAATATCGGATTCTCTTGAAAATATTCTAATATACATCAAGACTCTCCTTTAAGTAAAAAAATATTTTTCCTTACAATTTCAAAAAAAAAAAGAAAAGAAATAACCTTTTCTTTTTTGAGAAAATAAGACAAATGAGAAAGTGGAACCCTAATCTCATATAATCTTGAGGGTAAATTTTAATATGAGGATACTTAAGGAGGGGATTCAGTGAGTCTCCTTCTTCATTTTACTAAACTGTATTGATTATGTAAAATAAAAATTATTTGTTACTGAATAAATAGAAGACTCAGATTTATTTTTGCAGGATCTAACAATAAAAAATAAATATCTCATTGAGTCTCCTCTTTGAGGTGACTCGCCATAAAATTCCCCAATCTGTGTGTCTAGAAATGAAGTTATTGCACATGGAAATAGTACGTTGAGGTGCAGTAGCTGTCACCCATATATATCATTCATCACCTCACTAAGATAAGATGACCCTTTTCACATTTCTGTCTCCTTATTTACATTCTTCCCACCATTCCCTTCTTTTCTCCTCACCTATTCTACAAACATCTTCACCCTTCAAGTTCTTCGTTTTAACCATGAAATGTATGGTTTATGCAAAAGTTTATAGAACCGTGCACATAAACGATATAAGTTGCGAAATTTTTCAACATAAAATTAATTAGTTTGTATATGACCTACAACATACATCACTATGAGCCATTTAACATTCTTGTGTTTACATGATGTAGGATATATTCTCAACACTCCCCGCAAATTTAACTAGGCCAGACCCATGATTTATTATTATCAGACGGTTACAACTTGTCCACAAATGAGGTGTTTTATTATAAGACCCAGAATCTATTGTCTCTAGTCCAAATGACTCGTGCACACATGCATGAATTTATAGACTCGTGCATACATGTGTGAATTTATGACGTTTATAATGTTTGTTTTTAAAATTCTAAAATAGAACATCTATGCAGTTATTGACCTAAGTTGATGATTTTACCGTTTCAAAATTTCAAACGCAGACGTTATAAACGTCAAACCTAACGCAACCCTAGTCTTCACCTTTACATCAATCTAACACTTTAAAATCTGACATAGAGTCAATTCTCTCTTTTTTTTTATCAATGGTTATTTGTACACATACTGTACCTTTATTCTTGCGGTAGTCTTTACTCTTTACGCTTGTAGTGGTGCCAATCAAAGCACAAGCCACTCATCGTCCCAAAAAACCCTAAATGTTTATGAATTAGTAGCAAACAGAAGTGAAGAGTCGTTCTAATGTTGTTTTCATTTGACAAGATTTTGCACGTACAAAAGTTGGTACAAAGTAGCAGACTGATCCATTTATATGGTTCTAAGAACAGCGACGAGTATTAATAGCAACCACTATAGTTTTAGCGACGATTTTTCATTATTGGAGCTTCAAAAGATTGATTTATGGTCCACACATGATTATGTTCTTCGCCCCCCACATTATTGTCTTTGTCCTTTCTTTTTTTTTTTTTGAAATAGTCTTTGTCCTTTCTTAAAACTGTTTTTTTTTCCTTTCATGAAACCCTTTTTTCCATAACTTATACCCCTCAAATGTTGTTACACTATATAATATGATATAATATGAAAAAAAATGATCCATTACGAGTCTTAAATGGTCGATTATAGTAGAAAATGCAGCAGTTTTAACTTTGAATAAATATTAAAATGATAAATAGATTATAATGATGTTAGTTGTAGTTTTAACAATTGAATTAATTTTATATTAAAGAATTTACCGTGTATTTTATTTATAACATAGAGTTTTACGTACTATCAAATCATAAAATATAACATCAATAGATCTTTCGATTGGTTTTGTATTGAAAGTTTCTAAGTTATGGTATTATTTTTTTTTTCTGAATCCCCGGTCTTTCCAACACATTGACCGAGACTAATCTGGGTTCAGAGCGAGAGACACAGCTCCTCCCTCACAGGGGTGACTCTCCTCGAACTCGAACCTAAGTTCAAGCTTTCATGAGAGGGTTAGATTGTCAGTCTAACTAACACCTCGTGAGTTCTAAGTTATATTATTATGACATTACACTATGTAATAATTATTCTCTCTTTCATAAACTCTGAAATAATTATTCTCTTTTTCATTAAATATTATAATTATTTTTTTCTACTACGTACATAAAAGACCACTTATTCCAAAAATCTAAGAGCTTTTGTTCTTTCAATGTTGGTGGAGAGAAATTAGAAAGGTGACTGACTCTCTGTTCATAGAAATATAAAAGAGTGAATATAAACATAGTTCATATTCATTTTTTAGTTTGAATGTCATAATAATGCAGATAATTATCTTTTAGGTAATGATTTTTTTTTTCAAATTATTAATAATGATAATATTTTTTATAATTATTTATATTAATTGTTGGACTTAGTTGGTCCGTTTATAATGAATTGGGCGGAACCGAAATAAAATACATATTAGTCAAGCATTTGAGTTTACAGTGATTGAATATTATACAAAAGGATAAATTGAATAAGTTGTCCACTAATATATAAAAGTTTATTAAGGAAACCCTAGTTTAATATTTCACTGTCAACATGTGTTTTTCTCATTAGAGAAAAACATACCGAATGAAAAACACTCCCCACTTCTAATCTCCTTCTCACCATAAAAAAAAGTAGTGTCTTATCATAAATCGATTATGGAGATTGTAGAAATAAGGTATAATGGGTTGTGTGCGAAAATTTCTTATCGCAAGGGTTGTAGTTATAGGCGGCCGACAACGTCATTGTCTTCAAATTAAATATCTTCTTCATTATGCTACGTTAACAATGTTAATTTTATGTTTACGTGATTTACTTCATGTATTATTGTTAATATTAAAAAAGAGTAGTGTTAATATAAACATAGATTCAAATTTATTTTAGTAATTTGTATGATTTTTTTAATGATATTTTTATTAATAATGTTTAAACGAAGTGTTGTTATTAAAATTTTTAAGTTAGAAGATTTTATTAGTAAAACTCAGAGTTATTAAAAATTATTAAATTGAAAGATTTATTACGTTTTTTTTAATTGCAATACATCAAAATTTAGAATTTCAGTATCTATATATTGAAAAGTTATTACAACATATTTTCAAAACTTTCTAATATGAAATAAAATATTAAAATATATAAATCACACTTAATTTTATTTTTATTGTCAAAGAAAAATATTAAAAAAAATTCGAAATCTAATTAAACTCATCTCATTTTTTCTGAACCAAAATACTTAAAGAATTGATCTAAGATGATCCAAAATGCCAAAAAATTCAAACTAAAATAACTAAAATTTTAAGCTCTTCTAATTCAGCAAAAATATAATTTTTTGAACTTTGAGTCGCATCTAGTTTTTTGGTCAAAATCGAGCCTATCTGACCCATATTCACCTAGTTGGATCTCCATATTTTAATTAAACTTTGTCCATAAAATGAAGACTCAATCCTCATACATAGGGGTGAGAATGGGTCGGTTTGATTCGGTTCTATCCTAAGAATTGGACCCGACTCAAATTTTTAGTTATTTTGATTTGGGTATTTTGGTTAGAAGGAAACAAGACATTTAATCAAGTTTTGAATTTTTTAAATATTTTATTTTTGTAAATTAAAATTCAGTGTCATTTATATTAATATTTATTTTACATAAAATAATATTACTTAGAACATCTGTTGGAATAATTTTTTTATATTTAATACAAAAATTTTAAAATATGATGCGACATAATTGAAAATAACTTATTAATTTTTAATATGAATGAAAATGTTAAAATATTTCCTAATTCAACGATACTTTAATAACCATGAATTTTATTATAGTCTCTTAGTTTAACACTTTTTTTAATAATACTTAGTGCAAGCCGAACTTTAATAAAAATATTACATTTGTCAAAATATTATTAGTAAAAAAGTTATTTCAAATATCATACAAAAAAATTAAATAAATTTGAATTGATGTATGCATTAATGTTAATAATTTCTTAATGTATATATAGATATATATGTATACATATCTATTTATACATTTCCACATGCATACATACATACATACATACATACATACACACATATCTATACATAAATATGTATACATCACTCACACACACACATCTATACATAGATATGTATACATCTATCTATGTCCATATAATTATACATATATATGTATACATTTATGCCTATATATATATATATATATATATATATACTTATATATGTGTCTATATTTGGTGTTAATTCGATTCTTCGGTTCGGTTTTCGGTGCGAGCATTGCTTAAGAACAAAAAATGTACCAGATGAAAATTTCGGGTCGGTTCAGATTGAAAAAAGTCAAAAGTCAACAATTCTTTTCGATTCTGATTCTGTTCGGATCGAATATTATTTAGTTCGGTTTGAGAATCTCCAATATCAATGCTCAGCCCTACTTCCTAGGTAGTTTAATTGAAAGATTAGAAGATCACTTTGTGACCACCTTAGCTTCCACATAGGTGTTGAAAAACAATACTGAAAATCTAGGATAACAATTAGAAATATCAATTTATACTAATCGTATTATAATTATATTATATTATTATATTATATTATTTTTATTAAATATAATTATTCATGATACAAAAATTATAAAAATTAAATTTCTCTTATTTTTATCGTATCATAATCATATATTCATAAATTGCATTATATTACCAGAATTGATGATGAAAATACTGAAGGCGAGGGTCGTCCCTTTTTCGTGGATATTCTTCTAGTCATTTCTTTTTTACTACGTATTTTTTTTGTCATATCATAACCGTATATTCACAAATCGTATTATTGTATTTCAAACCAGGAACGAAAACAGTGGTGGGTGAGGATCAGTCGCCCCCATTTGTTGTGTATATTTCTTCAGTCATTTTTACCGTGTATTTTTATAGCACCACCACCCTTACTGTATTTTTTTTCTATATTACTTTTAACTCATCTATTTTCATGACTCTTGAGAATATTTTTAGTCCGCATAAATTGACAGCTATAAGAATGTATAATGTGACATTATACAAAAATGTAATTAATTCATATTCATGTTCACAACTTTGATCAAATTATTGATAAAAAAAATTCATGAAATCAACTTTTTACATGTGAAATTTGGGTATATTTTGTGGGATATTGTTGACAGGACAGGATAATTCTTAGGATCCACTGCCAGTCTATATTGGAGGCAGATAAGCTTTTATTCATTCGCAAACCCTTCCCTCTTGTGAACTTTCTTTTGTACTCTTTCCTTTCTTCAAAAATTAATTTTAAAACAAATTAATTTTATAAAATAAAAATTCTTCATTTTATAAAATAAAAAAAATTATTTTAAAATAAATTTGATGTTACTTGCATATTAGACTTATTTAGCTCAACCCAGTTAAAAACATGAAGGCCCAAAAGTTGAGTCCAAATCCAATTTTCTTCTAAAGATTTACTGACCTCATAAAATTTATGAGGTACATCCTCTACACTCATACAAAATACTCGATACTCTGCAGAAATTAATGCCAACTTGAGCGTCGGAGTACATTCGGAGAATCAAACTCTCGAACTTTGTTTTTTATTTCATTTGCATATTTTACAATCACGAGATGAGTCAAGATTATTGTTGTTTGAAGGAACAAAATTAATAATTCATCGAAGGAATACAAGATTGAGAAAATGGGAAAGTCCTTTTCAAGGATTGTATTCACCTGGGTTTTTACTCTTGTGTGCTGTTGGCTTGGCAACGTTAGAGGGGACAAGATAAATGAAATTAGTTCCACTTTGTACATTTAGTTCCCTGTCAGTTTCTTCAATTTGCTGGTCCAAAATTATTAATTTCTAAATATTTTTAAGGACCACTTTTCATTCATTTTTATCTAATTGTGAATAATTCGTATTTCAATTTTGTATTAAAATTACAGCATTTTTAATTGATAGTTTATTTTGTTATTTTTACACTAGTTAAGATAATAATTAGAATGTAATTAATATAACATAAATTTTTAAAAAAGATTTTATAAAATGATAAATATTTTTAAACAAATTAATTTTTCAAAATAAATTATTATCCAGAAACAAGAAAAAATTTTCGATACGTATTTGGTGTATCTTTCTCAAAAATAGTTATTTCTCTCATGATTTAGTTGTTCTATGCAGCATAACATAAATACTACAAGAGGTTTTGCGTTGTATTTTCTTCAGACAAACAGAGCCTAAGAATTTTATTTCTGACGAAAATTAACTCTTTTCCTTCCCAGAAAGTCTCAACACACAATAATAACCAGAGAAAAAGAAGAAATCACAGAAAGTTGAAGTTAAAAGTGAAGCTTTTAATCAGCATTTTATGTGATAATTATAAGGTGGTTACAACCCAAGAACCCAACATTTCTAGCATATCCAGACAATCAAATGAATTTGTATAAGAAATTTGTCTTCATTGTGCATACAAGTTGGGAGAAAACAGATCATTTCATTCATACACAACAGTAACAGGCTTCCTAACAATGAATTTCAACACGATTCTGCGCTTCGCTACTCCTTCGCGGTTCTTGGAATGTCAGGCTTGCCGTAAGGAGAGGTAATTGTTGCAAGAGTAACAAAACCACCAAGAACAACAATCAAGATACCCAGTACATTAATCAACAGAGCTTCGGTGGAATAGCGCGATATTACCTTGTTCACTTGAAGGAATGTAGCTTTTTCTAAAATCCCTGTAACAGCCGTAGCCACAGAAAGCGCGTAAATATAAACACCGAAGAATACGTGCCACGGAAGCAATGTGGCTCTGCTATTTCTTGAGCCACCTGGGTACCAAAAGACTGCAAATCCTGCAGCCCACTGTAGAAAATAAACTGTGCTGAGAAAATATTGTCACTGAGGAAAAATGGCAATGGCATCTGAAAGTAAACAAACACAAAAATCACCTGTACACCAAAGAGGAGGAGGGTGGCTAGACCCAACCAAGAATGCAGGCTGTAGAAGTTGTCGATGCCTTTATCGTTGTGGAATTTCAAAGCCGCCCATACACCAATCAAACTTAAAACTAAAGCAATAAACTGCAGTGAAAGATGAACCAATTTCTTGAAGTTTTTTGTTCCTGCCACTGTCTTGTAGGCAAGCATGGCTGCAATAATACACAACAAAATTTAAAAGCATACTCCAAGGGAACTGTGCATTAACTGAAACAACCAAGGAACGTCTAATAAAGCAAGTGAGAAATTCAACAACTAAGTTCTGTTGGGCAAGGCTGGCTCCCTTTATCACCCAAGTCCAATTGAGACCCCATTAAAACCTTGGCCGAGCTCTCTTTTTTCCATGTGGGACTCTATCAGCAAACAAAAGTCTGCTCTTTGTTAAAATCGTGTCTAAAGAATTGTTTTCCCATTAACCAAGCTAACAGGAAGACATGATTCTGGAAATGGCATATGCCAATAACATGCGATACAAGAGATAAGGGCATTTTAGCCTCATAGAAACAAAAGAGAAATGTGAATTTCTCCTTTCATTAAAGACTATGCTAATTCAAATCAAACTGCATAATTATCGCTAATAAGCACTGACAACATCCAGGTGAGGTAATTTTTTGTTAAAAATGAAAGCGTATCAAGTAGATTTCTTCTTCTATGGTAACATCACTATCTTCAAAAATAAAAAAATTATCCGAACCAACTCAAAACATCCTATTTGTTTTCCATCCTGTCACAAATGAGCTTGTCAACCTTGCAGAGACTCAAAAAAATCACAAACCCCTACTTGCATAGCCAGGTCAATCACAACCAATAGAACACATCTTTCTCCTCAGACGGCTAATAAATTCGGAACAATCACAACACAGTCTCTTCATTAAGCAAATAAATCAGATCACCTGATAGAATGAAACTCTGTGAAATTTGCACTTCCGATCATACAAAACGATCCAAAATGTTGTCACAAAGACGATCGCAATGAATCACATCTCTTATAAATTCTCAGCAATAACATGCTTCCACTTTCAGGAAACAATACTGATTAGAATCCAATTAAAGTAAACTAGTCATTCAACTTAAACAAGACTTAACTGCATCAACATGTTTATTCCAAACCAAATCCTCCCAAAAAAAAGCCTAATTCAATCATTTCCCCAACAAAAATCCTCCCAACAACAAGCAAAGAAACAGCAATAATTCACGATAATTTACCTTCACCATTCATGAGAATAAGACCAATCACCATCAAAACAGGATGTACCTACAAAAATCAACAAAAACCCACATCAAATTTACACACAAAAGCTCCAAATAAGCATCAAAACACTGCATGTAAACATATACTCTACATTAAAGATAAGATCTTTATTCTCAGAAACAAGAGCTAATCCTCCTCTGAAATGGATATTCCATGTCAGCACTAGAACAGTTACTATTACTCCCATTAATCTCACGATTGTCATGATGGGAAAACCAATAGATGGAACAACTGCCATTTTTGCATTAACCCAAAAACGCAGTTTTTGAGTAATTTGTGAATTAAAAGAGAAAAGATTATGGGTTTGAGGTTTTAGAAGGGTTTAAGGGATGGATTTTGAATCAAATTCTTTTCTTTTCTTAGGAATTTTGAATTGTTTGTTGAAGAAGAAGGAAGAGAGGGATCTATTTTTCTGAAACTGAAAGCCAAGTTTCGATTTCTAAACTGCAGTTTGGGCTTTTCTCTTCGAATACTATGATTTAACTTTTTTTTTTTTAATTTTTAAAATTTTTTTTTTGTTTTATCAATGATATATATTTTCAGCTAATACTTTAATCAAACAGTAACATGAGTATTTACACTCATTAAGAATTTACAATCAACAGAACTAATGTTTGCAACATTAGACACAATAACACGGTTTATTAGTAAGCATTTATGACAACAATAATATGATTACTATACTATAAGTGAAATCTGAAAAAAAAAGGCCATTCGAATTTTATATATTTTAATATAAAAATTCAAAGGAACAGTCTAGTTTTACTGAAACTGTACAAATTAAAAACTGTTTTTTATTGAACAAATAAAAGATTCAAATTTATTTTCAACAAATCAAACGATATTAAACGAATGCCTCAGTGAATCCCCTCAAGAGTAAAACTCCCCTTCGAACTTTAACCATTTCTTCACTTTTCACCCGATTTCACATCTCCTTAAACACTGTTAAACTCTACCAAAACAGGACAATCGAAGCTGCATATTTAAGTAGAGTTTACTCCGCGTTTTAAAAGCAGAGTTTAGTCGAAGCTTGAAGTGTTAAAACTCGGCTCGTTTAAAATAGAAGACATTAATTATGTTTACGATTTCAAAAAACAAAAGCTTCCCCTTAAAATGGAAGGCTCTTGTGGACATTTCAGTAAAATTTCACATATGGTATTTATCCATCTATCTATACACCACTCACTCCAGAAAAATGCTTCTTCATTGCTCTATCCTTCCTGTAATGGTCGCTTCTCCCTCTTCCCCTCCCTCTACCCCTAAAATTTCCGGCATTCTCTCTCGCTTCCCCCTCCGAGCCATTTGGCTCGTTTTTCTCTCCATTTCTCTCTCCAAATCTTCCTCCTCCTCTGCCCCTCCTTCCCCTACCTCTCGAATTTTGAGTGTAACCTCTACCACTTTCTATCTGCGGCTCATCGGATTGATTCTCTTGCTCTTGGAACTCGATTAGCTTCTTCACGGCACCGATAGGAAGGTTACCACCCCGTCCAAGGCCATGAATCAACTCACTATGGGATTGAGTAATTATGGAAGCCTCGTTCAGATTTGCTGCTGCTGTTGAACCCTCGACTTTGTAGCTATAGTTCTTCCCGTCTTTGACATAGTATTGCGGCTTTTTCCTGGAGCCCCACCGTTTAGCAGACGTAACCTGCGAACTTTCATTTTCGGTGCCTGAAGATTTTCCAAGATTAGAGCTGATTTTGTCGCCTAATATTTCGTTTTCCTCTAATCCTGTCTCGGCAACACTGAAACCCAGATCATCAAACGAGTCATCATACTCATCTTCGTATTCATATTGTGAAATCAATGCAGCAGTCCTTGCTGCATCCTTCTCATCTCTGACACCAAGGTTGTAATTACTTGGCATGCTGTCAGACTTCCTAACAAATCTTCCAACCGTGGATGATCCCGATGACGAGGAAACAGATGGAACCTCAATTCTCTGTTTGCTTAGGTTACCAGATTGAGAAGACGGTGCCGTTGACGGAACAGACACAGGCTCAATTAGCTTTCCTTTACCCTTATCCTTCCCACTAAGAGTAGAAACAGTCTTGGGCTGTGGCATCGTCTCCAGTGAAGTATCCAAGCACTGAAGATCTTGATGTAGAGTTCCATCGAGTATTCTCTGAATGACCTCTTCCTCATTCTGGCCATAGGCTTCAAGACAGGCAGCTAAGAATCCTTTACCATAATCAGGAAAAAGGTCTTTTATTTGACTAATTTTAGACTCCATGATGACAGCATCTTCATCCGCATTTTCTTCATGCTTTCCTGCTGCAGATGACACAATAAGTGGATCCCTATTGTTGCTTTTTGAAGAAGACATCATAATCCCTGATAAATACTGGAGCTGTTCATCATCTAAGATGATCCATCCTGCACCAATTAACTTGACTTAATAAGCTTTGAACTATTTGGATTCGTACTCCCACATCAGAAAAAGAAAATAAAGGGTATACATGAAAACGAAAGATGCAGGAGAAAATGAGGTGATAGCATCCTAGAGAGTCAAGGCACAAACAATGTTAACATAATCTTTCAGCTCAACTGCTCCTACGCAAGACAGTAAACGACAAACATAATCATGCAACAAATATGTGCAATTGGTTGTGCTGATCTTATCTATGAGCATCAAATCAAGTACCAGTACTAAGATGAACAAAAAAAGTCAGCAAGCTCCAAGAAAGAAGAATTCGGTAAAGCTAGGAGACTTGCCACTGCTTTGTAAACTCTGAATTCTGCTCATTATACTGTAATTTCTTTCTAGACTCGGAAGAAATAAATCCCTTTCCTGATTATCCGGAGAAAAAACTGGACCTCCACTCATTTCTCTGAATGTTTGAATCAATATATCTGCTCTAACCATGGAATCTTCAACGTTCGCAGGAAACATTTTTGTCACAGTTTGAATTGTAAGGGTATCCTCAAACGCTTCATTCCCTAAATAACAAAAATCCAATAATTTCCAACCAAAGCTGACCATTCTTGTGGATAACATTTTCAAGCTTTTTAAAATACTTGATATCAATCCCTCATCTCCTCCATTTAAGATTATGTCAAACCCCTGCCGCAATGATGGAAGCAGTGTATCATGAAATTTTGCAAGGGTTGTCAGCAATTCTTCATTCCCATGACTGCAAATGAGAGAAATTGGCTTAGCTGAAACTAACTTCCCAGAACATGCAATGATGAATTAAGTGGACTTGGACATAAAACACTAGAATTTTTGCAAAGCCCTTGCTAACAAGAACATTGCTCTTCTTTTATAAATTAATTCACATGATCAAGTCACGAAATGAACAAAAAAAAAAGAATCAGAAGCTCAACAAATTCAGATACAGACAGATACCTCATTTCAATAGGAAATGAAAAGAATAAAGCTGCAGGTTTGTAAGCAGTAACCAAAGCATCCATTGAGACAATAGCATCATTCATAAAGTCCAGCACCTGTGAACAGCAACCATAATATAATAATAAAAAATTAAGTTGTTTAAATAAGTTGTCAACATGTTAATATTTAGCAATCTAAACAAAAAAAATATCATAGCAATTAATCAAACTGGACAGGATAAATTCGATCTACAGTTGGTCTGATTACGCAATTTGAATCTAAGCCAATTATGTATCAGCAACTTATTTCGTAGTAATTAAATTCAAATGCATATGTTAAAAAACTTGATTGTTTTCCTAGCAAGAAATCCTATTCTGGTACTATCTGCAATACAAAATAACCCCATGAAGCATCCTTGAAGAAATGAGGAAAGAAATAAAAATTTATTGCCAACACAAACAAGATGTTAAAGGAAAAGAGCAGCTCACCTCTAAGAAATCAGTAAGTAGAGCAGAACCGTGGTCCTCATTGTTCCCGGTAGAAAATAGTACCTGTAATAATATTGGTCCAAGACAATTTAATCGGTCGCACAAATCTGTATCTGTAACTAAATTTCCTTGTCATAATTGGACATTCCGATAAGTTGAAGCAAAATAAGAAATTACTATTAACAAATATCTTGGTGAAATCATAATATAGCTTCTAGTTTGCACTCACTTTCCACGATAAACACTATATTACTCACTTTGCCAACTCAAGTCTCAAACAATACTAAATGGCCCAGAATGGTCGAAAAACTTGCAAAGCAAAATTTTGCCTTTGCACTAGAACAGCAATGAGTCTATCTACCTAAAACTAACATTTGATTTTTATCTCTAACAAGTAAACAAGAGCAACCAACCGGTAATATATAAAATTAACAAATTACTAAAAGGCTTCAAGAGTTCTCCTGGCGCTACATAAAACTTAGGCCAAATGAAGATAAACTCATGGGCATCAAAGAAAATTGCAACAATCCTAAAAGTGGCTGTCAACAAGATCTTCCACTGAAAAAATATCAATTTAAGGAAATGCCCATAGTCAGGAACAAAGCAATATATCATTCTTCAGTTGAACTGAAAAAATACCTCTAAAGACGTGATGCAACGTTGATGCATTGTGTGAACAATGCCCAAAAAATGAGACATTACAGCTGTCAAATCATTGTGCATAGAGGGTTGTGCTTTAAAAGCATTTGTAACCTGTTTGGTGAGAAAGTGAGAGAAAGATCAATACCCAACATAGGGCTCATATATATATATATATATATATACACATACACACTTACCAGCAATCCAGTCAATTCTTCATTTTCACGACCATATATGGCACATATATCCAGTAGCTTCGGCAAATCAAGCAACTTCTTTTCCTGCAATAAAGCTATATGAGAGATTAATTAGCATAAGCACCAAAGGGAGGGAATATGCAAGGTGATAAAAAATCAACTTCACTCCAGCAGAGAAGCCCGGCATAACAAATGAAATCCAGCTAAGTTGGCACTACTATTACAACATTGAAAACATCTAACATTAGAAGTAGCATTTTAACCGCGTTAACTTTCCCCTCTGCCAATTGTATACTGTCAGGCATTGATGAAACAACAACTTCCTACATATACGACAAAGTTGTGCCACGATCGATATGCGACAGTTAACCTTTGAAGAAGGGGATAAATACTATTTTACAGTCTATTGCGAATTTAATGTTCTCAAATGACTTCTTCTGCATACGACAAAGCATGTAATGGTCAATATGTGACAGTTAAACATTGACAATGGGAATAATTAATATTTTACCATATATCGCAACTTCAATGTTCTGAAATAAATTCCTAAATATGACAAAGCCATGTGACACTTTACAGCTAGCAAAGGTGATAATCAATATTTTGATATCAATCACAACTTTAATGTTCTGAGATAACTTCCTACGATAATGACAAATCTGTATCACAATCATACGAATTTACCTTGGCAAGCAAGGTATGTAACTATCGACAACAACTTCAATGTTCTGAAATGACTCATATAATACAACACACAAACGTGTCATAAGTTGAGAGAAATACCCACCAGTATGATCTTTTGAACTAAGGGTATCCGAATTTCGAGCTCCAGGATCCTTATTAGAAGATCTGCAACAGCATTAGCAACCAAGTAAGCATTCCACGAGTAAGAATAAACACAGAAGAAAACAAAAACAGCACAACTTAAACCAGCCAAGCACCGAATTGCAAACTTACATTCGATACAATACCATGAAAACCCGGCGACATAACTCAAGCTCTCCGACAATAACCCCAGCAACTATACCCTTAACTCCACGATGAGGAAAATCATACCACCTGCTCCTAAACTTCAAGAAGCTATCCAGAAACTGGTGCAAGGAAGAGTCACGGGCCACTACAAACCCAACACATCTCATTATATCAAACCACTCATGCCAACAATATAAGCATACACATCCAAATGAGATCAAAATATATATTCCTTTTCCAAAGAAAAAAAAAGTTGCTTTAATTGCTTCCTTGGCGCGAAAATTCAGTCGAGTAGCAATAAAGTAGAAGCGAGCATTGATAAAAAATAAAAAATAAAAGTTAAGGAATAACCTTGAGGCCAAAATTGTTTAGGAGTGAGTTTAAGCAAGTTTGACAACTCTCTATTCAAAACATCAACTACTCTCTGAGACTCCACCGGATCCAATGCTCCTGCTTCCACACCCAATCCCGCCGCAACCGCCTCGTCCTGAGGCAAGTAAATCACGAAATTACCCTTCATATTACTCGATACCCATCCTCCCGAACGGATTCTGCCAGATGATGATGTGGACGAGTTTGATTGGCTGGAGTGCGATTGTCTGAGGGAATTGGAGAGGGTTCGATCGGGGGCGAATTTTTTAGTTTCGTTGCTAAAAGTGCGGGTTTGGTGGTGGGAGCTGTGACGGCGGGACATGATGGTAAAATCACTTTTCGCTTATTTTTTGTGTTTCTACGCTACTGCTTCTTCCTCTACACAATTTCAAATATATTTATATTTTTTTTTTTCCTTTCTTTGTTGATGATATCTCTTCATTTTCACTAAAACATTTTTTAAGACAATAATTCGATTCGTAAAACGAATCTAATTTTATAATATCTATATTATGAACAATAATGCAATACGATTACGACACTATTGACAAAAATACTTAATTTTCACATCATAGCAATTAAGAAAATAATATTCAACATTTGTTTGCAAGAATGCTTAATTCAATGTTATAAAAATCGGACCAAAATGGTCGGTCAAACTGGTGGATGGCCATTGGTCCGGTCTTGTTTTATCATTCAAATTGATCAGTAACTGAACTGGTAATTAAACCGGTGAAAACTTGCCCGCTGGTTCGATCGGTAGACTGGTGAATCGAACTGGTTTTACGTAGTTAAAAAATAATTTAAAAAATAAATAATTTTTAATATGTATTTATTTGTATTATTTTTAAATTGTTAATTGAACCAATGAACCACCGATTTGACCAATAAATCAATCACTCAGTTCTTTTTTCGATTCGATTACCGACTTAATTTCAACCGTTTAATGAAAGATGAGGGATCAAATTCCATAAATGACTTGAAGCAGGGGGCTATTGTAAATTTTGCTAACATATCTATATTTATATATTAGCACACTTTGACATTTGACATTATATCAATTTTATATAATTATAACTATTTTTTAATAATCATTTTAATTATTTTTTTAATAAATAATGGGTTGTGTTCTCTAATTGAATACACTAAAAAACGAATAGACGTACTTTTCATTGAAAAAACATATCCCTTCATAAGCACCTATTCATTTCTAGAAATGGATCCCCATCATTCCTTTATAGTAATTTAATGTGTGGATCAACAAGAAAACCTTTGTACTGAGACTTCGACAGATTAAGAAATAAGAATCATGAATTTTAAATACGCTTCTGTTTACCGTCTTTGTTTGATTTGCTATCAATTTTTGCATAAAGTGTTGGATCTTATTGTTAATGAATTTGACTTATTGAAATTTTTGCATCCATTTATGAAATTTGGTAAATATAATAGTTTTTATTTCCTTCCTCTTGGTTATGTTGATGGGGGCATGGAGATGGAGTTGGAGTTGGAGATGGAGAATATTCAAAGCTAAAACCACCATGAATCTACCACCAGGACCCTAGAAACTGCCTATTATTCGAAACTTACACCAGCTTGTTGGCTCACTTCCTCATCGCCGACTTGGAGATTTAGCCACCAAATACGGACCTATTATGCATCTTCAGGTTGGCCATATCTCGACCATAATAATCTCTTCCCCTGAACTGGCCAAAGAAATAATGAAAACTCATGAGCTTATGTTTGCATCAAGAACTTCTATTTTTCTAGTTCGCACCACTTCTGGTAATACGAGAGGTTTTGTATTTTCTCCTTATGGCGAGTATTGGAGACAAATGAGAAATATTTGCACTCAGAAGTTACTAAGTTCTAAAATGTTTCAATCATTTAGAGCAGTGAGGGAAGAAGAGGTGTATTGCTTAGTTAAATCAATAAGTTCGAGTGTCGGTTCGCCTGTGAATCTTAGCAGGATGCTAATAGCTGTATCATATTGCATTGTTTCAAGAACGGCTTTTCGCAAGGCTCTGAACCAGAAAGATGCCTTCACTCCTGTTATTCGGAAAGCAGTTTCTTCAATTGGTGGTTTCAGCATTTGCGACATGTTTCCTTCCGTAAAAATTCTGGAAATTGTAAATGGGCTTATTTTCAAACACCGGAAGTTGCAGAAGGAAGTCGGAACAATCATAAAAGACATTATTGGTGAACATTGTAAAAGAACGAAGTCTCATATTGTTGGAGAAGATGATCTTGTTAATGTTCTCTTGAATCTTGATAAAACCATTTATACACATTTATTTTGTTTTATATAATAGCATATTTTCATTATTTTTATAGATAAAACGCATAAAAATGAGATTTTTCTTATGTTTACGATTTTTATCTAGGTGCGATTAAATGGAAGAAAATTTGCTATTTCGATGGAAAACAAGGGCACAACGAGTTTCAAATTTGGAATCGTAAATTGGAGCGTAAAAGATTTGAAGATTAAAAGGAAGAATCAGATTTAAGGAAAGCAAATGATGGAGTCTCGATCAAGACTCGGCTGTCTCGATCAAGACTCTGCTGTCTCGATCGAGACTCAAGATGAAATGCAGGAACAGTGACCAGACAAGCAGTCTCGATCGAGACTTAAGAGTGAAGTGGCCTCGGAAGCAAGTCTTGTTCGAGACAAAAATAGGCTGGATGTCTTGGACAGGGGCGAGTCTCGATCTAGACTCTATCTATCTCGCACGAGACACGGATTAAAATGTGCGTTATGATGGAAAAAATGGGAGACTCCCACAATCTCGATCGAGACTCGTGTTGGTTTACCAAACTTATAGTCAAAAATTGTGTCTGCAGTAAAGTAATTTGAACACACATGTTTTGTCAAAAGAAATGGCTGCCTACTTTGCAAGATTGAGAGGGATTCTACTATAATTAGGTTTGATGGCACTTCTTTTATAAGTAATTTGCTAGGAATTTTACCAGAATTTGCTAGTATAAATAAGGGAGTTTTCTTTCATGATAATTTGCTAGTAATTATCAAGATTTAATCATATCGTTTTATTGTTAGATTTTGTCTTCATTTATTGAATCGAAAGGTTGATAAATGAATTTGGACAAATATGATTAAAAAGAGTTGATTGTATTATTTAGAGATAAAAATACGAGACTCTTCTGTATTAGTGTAATGCTAATAGCGAAATGCATAAATCGATAAAGCTGGATTAGGGGTTTCGAGAAGAGATTCTGGGCTAATCAACTTAATCTTAGTTGTTAATTTAATCAAGAGATACTTTAGCATAATTTAGGCATTTCGCAGTCTAATATTTTACATTGTCAATAATAATTGAATCACACATATATGAAATCGTGGGATGAATCGAAATCTAGATATCTATTATTCATCATTGAATTTACAATTTTATCCTTTGACGTATTTTATTTGTTTCATCATTT
>CANYCX012238621.1:0-16612 GCA_948193385.1 Breynia disticha f. nivosa | reverse complement strand
ACTCTAGTCTATCGTAAGCCTTCTCTAGGTCCAACTTAATCATCATACCTTTACCTGTGCCTCTACTATTGCGAAAGGAATGTAGAACTTCTTGGTAAATGAGAATGTTGTCTGAGATGCTTCGTCCAGGAATGAAGCTGTTCTGGCATGGTGAGATAATCCCCGGAAGTAAGGGCTTCAGTCTATTAACAACTGCCTTAGTAATGATCTTATATGCCACATTGCAGAGACTTATGGGCCTGAATTGCGTAATAGATTCGGGGGCAGGAATCTTTGGGATTAGCACCAACAGAGTGGAATTAATCTCGTTTGGCAGAATACCCGCATTAAGACAGTCCAACGCCGTTTTGATAAGGTCGGGTCCAGTCGTGCCCCATAATTTTTGGTAGAAAATTGGTTGGAAGCCATCAGGACCAGGGGCTTTGTAAGGGCTCAGTTGGAATAGAGCTTGACGGACTTCCAGAGTCGTAAAGTCCTTCGCTAGATGTCTTATGTCCTCCTGTCGCCATGTGGGAAAAGAACAGGGTGTACTGATAGAAACGTTGACTTGTGTTTCAGAGGTAAAGAGTTTAGCAAAGTAATCCATGGCTACCCTTTTAAGTAAATCCTGATTTGAGATCCATTCCCCATTTTCCCCTTTTAGACCCTTGATGTCATTCCTCTGTCGTCTTATAATCGTCGTAGTGTGAAAGAACCTGGTGTTTCTGTCTCCCGCTACCACCCACTTGTCCCTAGATTTTTGGTACCACAACATTTCTTCCTGGCGCATTGTTATGTCAAGTTGGTGGTTGAGTTTAGCTTCCAATTTCAAGAGGCTGTAGCTGAATTTTCTGTCAAGAGAACGTTGGACTCCAGCAATTCTGGCAATCAATCTTTTCTTGTTGAAGAAAATATTTCCAAACACTTCTCTGTTCCATTTCCGGAGCGCCTCTGCCATAGTCTTCGTCTCTTGCACCAGCCCATTCACTCCCTTCCATGTGCTATTCACAAATTCTAAGAAATGGGGATGTTCAAACCATGCACATTGAAATCGGAACGGTTTATTATTGGTATTCTGGGTTCGCTGCTGTACAAGTTCAGCAAGGATAGGGGCATGGTCCGAGAAAACTCTAGGCAGATGTCTAACAGCGGCATTCGACCAGATGAGCCGACCCTCAGTATTACATAAAGCCCTGTCAAGTCTACGTTGGATCCTAGTAGCAGCATTGACTCCCCGAGCCCAAGTGAATGGAGATCCGGAATACCCCATATCAATCAACTCTAGCTGGGAGATCCAATCTCTGAACCAAATTCTCTCTGTGAGACGACCCCCACCTTTGCTGCACTCAGTAGATGCCACTATCGAATTAAAATCCCCCACCATCAACCATGGAAAACTCGTAGCAGGCCGAATCCGCTGAACTTTGTTCCAAAAATCTATCCCTTCCCTACCATTTGGGTGCCGGTAAACTGCTGTAAAGAACCAAGAAAACCCATCAGGATTTGAAATCTTAGCATGTATAAAGCAAGCATTCTGATGGAGGGCTAAGACACTGAGTTTACTTTGGTTCCATAACAGCCATAACCCCCCACTGAATCCCTCTGCCTCCTGTCTGATCTGACCTGAAAACCCCAATTTTTGACACACCTTGTCCGCTCCTCTACCACTAATTTTTGGTTCGGCTACCACTAACATGTCTATACGATACTCTTTAACCACAGATTTTAAGTGGCTAAAAGATCCAGTGTTTCCTACTCCACAAATATTCCAGTACAAGATCATCATAAATAACAATAAGGATAAAGTACTCGGCAGACCATTCAATCCCGTGAGGAGTAGACGCCCCTGTTTGTACTTGTCCTTTCCGGAGTTTGCATTTACTGTTGTAACAACTTATATCTTGTACACTGTATATCGTGTACCAACTACTATCAGTAACATTATATTGTATCAGAGCTCATCACTTCTCAGTTGGTCTTAATTTGGATTGTATGATTAGTTTCTAAAAATCTCTTATCTCAAATTGTTGATGCTGACATTACATTTTATGTTTGGCAAAAAATATTTATTACTAATGCATCTAGATCCAAGACTGAGATACGTACTTTAAATCTTAACTATTTAATATCTGTGAGGGTAATCACTCTATTGCAGCATATATACAATGTGCTAAGACTCTTTCTGATTATCTTACTACCTTTCTTAATCCTGTGTTTGATGATGATCTTGTTACATATATTACTAATGGACTTGGTCCTACATTTTGTCCCTTTGTGTGTGCTCTTGATGCAAGTCTTGCTTCTATTTCTTATGGTGATCTTTACGGTCTTCTCGTCAGTAAAGAACTTTAACTTTACCATGATCAACAACCTATTGAATCTTTAAATTTTATGCCAACTATTCTTGGCATCTCTCTCGTGGTGGTCTTTCTCATCGTGGACGTGGACGAGGCCGTAATGCTTCCTTTCCTAGTCGATCTCAACAACCTTTACTCAATCACATCATTGTCTGCCATACTTGTTGGAGTTTTGGTCATTACAATCGCCAGTGCCCATCTCATCCTTTCAACCTAGATTCTTCTAAACCACCCTCCTATTTTTCTCTTACTAACTTACCTTCTTTCTGTCAAACATGAGTTGTGGATTTTAGACCATCTCATCACTTAACAACAAATCAGAATAATCTTCCTATTCATTCTAAATACGATGGTCCAGATCAAGTCACTATTGGAGATGAGCCTTTCCATTTGTAGTGCTGGTTCTTCTCATATGGCAGTTAATGATTCTACACTTTATTTTAATATAACTTTTCACGTGCTAGAAATATTTCACAGTTTACTTTCTGTTTATTCTCTTACTACGGATAATCCAATTTCTGTTGAATTTTTCTCTGATTGTTTCTTTGTTAAGACCTTGAACACACAAAAATTTCTTTGCGAATGCGATAATAAAGATGGAGTATATCTTTGTCCCTGCAGTCTTGTCCTTGTGAAAAACAGTTGCTCAAGTTGCTGTTACTACGTCTACTTAGCATCAAAATCTAGGTCATGCTAATTCTCGTACTATTAAACGTGTCAATAAAGATAATAATTCATCTTTTTCTTATTTCAAGTTATTCAATTTATGTTATGGCTGTAGTGTTAGTAAAATATACAAATTATCATTTTCTATTTCATAAATTAAGGCCACTCAGCCTCTTGAATTTGATGTATATTGATGCTTGGGGTCTATCTTTAATTGATGGTATTTATGGTTCTTAATGTTATGTTCTTTTTCATGATCACTTTACCAAATATTGTTGGATCCATTTCATAAATATAAATCTAAGGTTCTTAATTCATTTATAAAGTTTCATTATTTTGTAGAGCGTCATTTTGACATAAAATTCAAATCCTTTTAAGATGACTTGGGTGGTGAATTTCAGACACTCATGTCTTATTTACAAACTTATGTTATTACATAAAAAAAGTTATTGTGTACACACACTAGAAAAAATAGTTGTGTTGAGTAGAAACGTTGTCACCTTGTTGAGCATCCAAATTTTGGTTTCTAAATTACAAAATCTAGTCGGTATGTCCAAAACTACAACTTGGCCACAAAATTTGCCCGCAAAATTACTATACGCTAATGTGTTTAGTGTCCATATGGATGCAAAATCAGCATCCACGTAGACTCAAAATTTCATTAGCATCCATGTGGACGCTAATGCTTATTGCGTCCACACTATTGCTATTTTATTTACCATCCATGTCGACACTAAATTTAGTGTACATGTCGACGCTAATGAATTTTGGACGCAATTTTTAAAATATTAATATTAATATATTTTTATTAATAAATAAAATTAGATTAAATATAAAATAAAAATTAAATAAAGTTAAATATTATAAATTTAAAGTCGTATCATATATAGACATGATGATAATCTACATGTATATAGTAGCCTAATAGTGGGAAGAGGTGGTGGTGGCTGAGGAGATGAAGAGGGAGCATCGAGATCAAAGAACAACCTTGAAATACATAAATCCATGTGATGCTGGAGCTTTGCAAATCATTAGTCATTCAGTTGTTGTTGTGTCGTGAACCGCTCTTTGTTCAATTGTTATTTTGTCATGAATTGTTGTTCATTATGTTTTGCTTTGTCAAAGATGCATGTCGCATGTCATGCAGCTCATATTCTAGTGTTTCTACACGGGAACAGAGCTGCTGGTCATCCAGGATGATCTCCATGACGCAAGTGGCATCTCGTCGTGGGTTGCAATTTTTTTGGGGAAATAATCAAATGTAGCGGACACTCCAAAAATAGATCCTTCCAGGTCGATTCTGCCTACGACCTCCATTTATGCCTCACACTCATCCTACACCGATAATCTCGTGCTATCCTCAGAAGACTACTGAATAAGTGCGGTCGAGGCCCGTGCCTACTATCAAAACCTTAGTCATAACGAAATGAACTAACAAAAATTAATAAATATTTTGAAAATGAATTTACATGAACATTGGTGGATATCTCATCAGTTAACACGGTCAAATCCCCACGCTGTGTGTGCATCCGATCAAAAAATTCGATAGGCTGAACAGACCTATCTATCTTAATCTCATAAAAGTAAATTGTTATAAGTTATTGAATTGAAAGGAACTATTAATTAAACTAACTAGAAATGATAAATTTGTAAAAAATTAATACTTTAAAAAACATACCATCCTATGGCACTGTCGGTGGTACGAGATTGACCCCAAGTGTGCAAAGCTGGTCTTGAAAGGCGATTCACCTTTTGCTTTGTGGACTTGGCTTGGTAGTATGACACACTCCAATATGCCATCCAAACGTCCTAAGTAAAAAAAATCGATCCACTACGGTTGGCGTTTTGCTTAATGTGCCTTGCGAATCACTCTGTCGTACCAACAAGCAACCTTCTTTTTTAACTGATCCTTTTCTACAACCCTTATAATCTTAACATCAGACTTTTCCCAAACAAAATATTTCTACAAAAAATAAATGTTATTATGTATAAAATAAATGTTAATAGTAAAATGAAAAAAAATTAAATATAAGTACCTTAATGCATCGAATTAGTGATCCTTTGTTTCCCCACTAGTCTTTTTAAACTCAAACACTGATTAATCGGGTGAGGCAGTTATAATATGTGTAGCGCAATAGGAAACCTTTTTTGATGGATCCAAACTACGAAATTTAAAATAATTATTTAAAAGAAATAATTACTTAGATAATAATTATATATATACTGAATAAAAATTTTCTTACATGTCATCAGCTAATTGTGTCAAATTATGGACCTCGTTTGGGTCGAGGCCATATGTAACGGGCTTGGACTTAATACCAACGCTCGCTCGGCACCTGCGCTCTTCTCAATTGCAAATCAGCCTAACCTCGCTAAAGGAATGCAAAGGATTACTAGCACACTAGAGTTTGAGTGAATGAAAGTATGTTTAAGAATGCTCTTACTCTTAAACAAATGTAAGGTTATGTAAGGTTCTCACAAATGAACCCATCAAGGGGTATATATACACTTTCCACCTCCTCAATGGACGGTGGAGATTAATTTGATCCTATGGCTAGTATTGCTCTTTTAGAATTATCTATATGCCTATGGAAATATCTACATATTCCATAATCTTCCTACACCTTCTAGAACTCTTCTAGAATGCTTCAGTGTCTTCAAGGTTCCATAAGGTTCTAGAAGATTTCGTAACCTTCCATGAGCTTCCAACATATTCTAGAACATTCAACGATGTTCTAGAGAATTCTGCAACCTTCTTCAAGCCTCTAGAAAATTCTTGAACATTTCTAGAATTTTTCGGGCACTTCGTGACATTCTCCCCCACCTATGCTCGCGACGTCCTCGTTGCGTCTTTGTGGAATTCTCGGATCTTGTCACGATACGCCCACAATGATAACTCGTGCTCCCAACTGGCTTGGCTTTCCAACTCATCCTTCCACCTCATTAAGTATTCCTTATATGAAGGAAGTGATCCCTTCTGCTTGACTCGTTGGGCCAGGATCTCGTCCACTTCTTTCTCGTGGGAAGTGGTCATGGCGGGTGATGCAAGCTTTGATTCATTCCTACTCGGATCCTCCTTGTCCTCTCGGTATGGCTTGAGAAAACTCACGTGGAACACCGGATGAATCCCTAAATGAGAAAGAAGCTTGATTCGGTATGCCAACTTTCCCACCTTCTTCTCTACGGGATAAGGACCTTATACCTTCAAATCAAGCCTCGGTGGATACCCCCTCCATACTTACGATGAGGGAGAAGATTCACCATCACCAAATCGCCCTCCATAAACTCTTTGTGTCTCCTCTTCTTATTGGCCCACTTCTTCATCCTCTTGACTGCTCTAGCCAAGTATGCCTTAGCCATCTCGACTTTCTCATGACATCCTTTGGCAAACAAGTATGCCTCTAGACTCTTACCTCGATAACTCGTTGCCAAAGTGTGTGGCGCCATCGGTTGTTGCCTCGTCGCCAACTCGAACGGACTCGCACCGGTTGATTCACTCTTCTGCATGTTGTATAAAAATTGGGCTACATCGGGCAACTTCACCCAATTTTGTTGGTTGGAACTCACGTAGTGCCGCAAATAAAGCTCCAACAATGCATTCACGCGCTCTGTTTGTCCATCGATTTGATGGTGAAAACCCGTTGAGAAGTTCAACTTTGCCCCATAAGCTTGAACAACTCTGTCCAAAATCTGCTAGTGAACCTCAGGTCTCGGTCGCTAACAATGGTTTGTGGAACACCCCAATACTTGACCACGTGCCTAAAGAAGATGTGGCATCCTCAGCATTGAACATCTTTGGCACATGCGCAAATACTCCATAGTTGCTAAATCAGTCCACAACCACCATAATGTTACCTTGCCCCTCAACCTTCAGCAAACCAATGATGAAGTCCATAGAGATGCTCTCCCACGGTCTCTCAGGAATCGACAATGGTTGTAGCAAACCTGCGGGGGACTTGTTTTCCACCATGTCTTGTTGACATACAAGACAAGTCCTCACATAGGCCTCAATATCATCTCTCATTCAAGGCAAAAAATACGCATGCTCCACCAAAGCTGGATGACCTGCCCATAAGGAATCGTGACATTCCTTAATGATCTCTCGCTGCAAGTTGTCCCACTTCGGCACATAAATTCAGTTTCCTTTGGTGATAAGCAATCAATCCTCAAGCCAAAACTTACGAACTTTCCCTTCCTTAGCTTGCTCCACCACTATCTTGGCTTGTGGATCATGTTCTAGACCATTCTTCAAACGATCTACCAAAGGAAAAGAAGGTTGAGTCATTGTGGTTAACTCACCTTTACAGCTAACTGCATCTGCCACCATGTTCGCCTTGCCAGGTTTGTACACCATCTCAAAATCAAACTCGGCGAGAAAGGCTTGCCATTGAGCTTGCTTTGGAGTTAACTTCTTTTGAGTGAGGAAGTAACTCGAAGCCACATTATTGTTCTTCACCACGAACTTGGATCCCAACAAGTAATGCCTCCAAGTTCGCAAGTAATGCACCACGGCGGTCATTTCCTTCTCTTGAACTGTGTAGCGCCACTCGGTGTCATTAAGTTTTTGACTCTAAAAAACTATTGGGTGCCCTTCTTGCATCAACTCCCCTCCAATAGTAAAGTCAGAGGCATCCGTTTGCACCTCGAATGCCTTGGAATAATCAGGGAGAACAAACAAATTGGCAATGAGAGGGATAGGGTATTTGTTCTTTACCGTGATCTTGTTTAGTTCCCGGTAGTCGATGCAAAGTCGAAGTGATCCATCATGCTTCTTTTGGAACAATGTCGGCAGACCATACGAAGCCTTCAATGGTTGGATGAACCCCGCATCCAACAAATCTTTAAGTTGCCTCCAAAATTCTTCTAACTCGAGAGGTGCCATACGATATGGAACTGCAGATGGTTACCTCTCGTCTCGGCTGCAACTTATTTGGTAGCTTTGGAGGTATCACATCCTTGAACTCATCAAGGACTCGGGAAATCTCCTTAGGCAACTCTTCAACATTTGACGCTGCCTCTTCTTCCTTAAGTGCTACAAGGAACGTCGGTTCGGCCTTTTTCACACCTTTACAAAGTTGCATGGTCAAAAAGATCTTTGCTTTCGGTGGTTCCTCTTGAGACAATGGAACCACACTTGTGCACCCATCACCTCAGATGCACATGGTGTTGTCCGATGGAATTGCAAATGCATCCATCTTATTGAAGAATTCCATACCAAGCACTACTTGCAAATCATCCATTGGAACTATTGAAAAGTTTAAGGGACCACGCCACTCACCAATTTAACTTGAACGTTCCTTGCCACGCCATAAGTGCTTCTTGCCTCCGAATTGAATGCCTTAAGCCAACCCTCGCTTGGCTCATACTTGAGACCCAACTTCTTGGCAATTTTGACCTCCATGAAGTTGTTCGTAGCACCAGTGTCCACCAAGGCCGGTACACCTTGTCCACCCACTATCACGTGTATGAACATTCTTCTTTGTTGCACAACTTTATCCTTCATGGAATTGAGGAATTATAAGAAACCCATCTTACCTTTCTCGTGCTGTTCTTATGGCTCTTCGCTCCCCTCGAGGGCCGCAAGCTTACCTTTCTTCAGACAATCTCGGATACAATGAGGACCCTCGCAAAGATAGCACTTTAAAGTTGGACGGTCGCCACCTTTGTCACCTTTACGATCTTTCGAGGATCCCTCCTTAGCCCTGCTCTTAGAAGTCACTTCTTTGCCTTCCTTGCCAACCTTCTTCTCTCCCCCACCTTTGCCCTTGTCTCCTTTCGAGGGCTTGGTGTATTGGTTGACACCCTTCTTTGTGTCATAGAGAGATTTGGCCACCGCTATCGCATCGGCAAGGTTTTGGACACTACGCCTCTCTAACTCGGTCCTTGCCCATAGTTAGAGTCCATCGCAAAAGGCCAAGAATGCTTCCTCCTCAGGATATTTGGGAATTTCCAACAAAAGCTCGAAGAACTCCTTTACATATTCCCAGATCGTCTTGGTATGGGCCAGATGCCTTAGGTTGGTTCTGCCTCCTTTGCCGCATTTTCCGAATAAAATTGCTTCTTGAGTTCTCTCGTAAATTCCTCCCACATTTCCATGGTGCAAGTGCCCCTCTCGACATCACTATGCCTTCGTCTCCACCACACCATGGTGGTATCCTCAAGATAGAAGGACGCACATTCAATCTTCTTAGCTTAGTCCACCAAACCAATAGCCTTAAAGTATTGCTCCATAAGAAATTATCGATTTTCTTTGCATTTCGAGCCCCACCATATGACTTAGACTCGGGTACCTTCACTTTGAAGGATGGAGCGATCGCAGCGTGCGCAACCTTTCCTTGCGCCACAGCCATCTTGCACAAGCTCCAATTTGCCTTGACCTCCTCTAGCTTTTCAACTACAGCGGTAAGAGCAACCCTTAACTCGGTAATCTCGGCACGAAGAGCTTCTTTCCTGGTCTTCACCATTTTAGATGCATCGGAGGCCACGACATTGAAGCTACCATTCACATCCTCACGGAGTTGAGTTTGCTCACTCTCCAAATCCTCGACCTTTTGGTCCCACTTGTCGATCCTCTCTCAATCTTCTCCTACGGTGATCTCCACC
This sequence comes from Breynia disticha f. nivosa, assembly GCA_948193385.1. Lineage (NCBI taxonomy): Eukaryota > Viridiplantae > Streptophyta > Magnoliopsida > Malpighiales > Phyllanthaceae > Breynia > Breynia disticha. The sequence continues at coordinate 7,007 of CANYCX012238621.1, read as the reverse complement.
CTAGCAAGTCTAGCCTCACCCAAGTGATCTATCTTCATTTATCATTCTTTTCGTGTATGTTGATGTTGTTCTTCTGAATAACAAACTTGACATGGTGACTAAAATTAAGGAGTTGTTCCATGATAGATTCAAGATCAAAGACTTGGGTGATCTCAAATATTTTTTTTGGTCTTGAAGTGACTCGTTCTTTTAAAAGATTACATATTTGTCATAAGAAATACATTCTTAATTTGCTTACTGACACAAGTTTTCTTGAAAGCAAACCTGCCTCCACACATATGACTTCCGAGTGTAGACTTGTTGTAGGAACTTTGTTGTTTAAAGGCTCATTTGATGAAATTGAAAATTAAGTGTTAAAAAATAAGTGTTAAATACTTAATTTGTTAATAAAGTTTATTTGTTTGTGATTTCAAAAAAAAAGTTTGTTTGTTTATAACTGAAAAATAAATGCTGAATTTAGTTAGTTGTTTGATAAACATAACTAACAAGCAAATGAATTATTATTTAAAATTTGTACAAAATCTAAAAAATATAAAATAATTAAAAATATAAGAACAGAAAACGAAAGAATCAGGAATATTAAATTCATGAATGTACAAATTAAAAATAAAATAATTGAGCACATATGTATATTAGATTTTTTATTTTGAATTTTCAATATAATAAAATTATAAGTAATATTTTGGAGTAAAATTTTTATTAATGATGATAATATAAAATTAATAATTTATTTTTTGGAGTAATAACTTAATAATTATTAATAAATATACAAAAAATATTATAAAATAAATACATAAAATTTATTTCTTAATATTTGAATAATCACTCATTCCACATAAAACCACTTAATCCAAGTCTTCCTGGAATATCATGGCTTGGCTTTTACGGTGTGTGAAAATCAGTGGTTTTTATATCTGCTCAGAGATTTGCATCATTGATGTTCTTTATCATGAAAATCAGTCAGCACTTCGCATTGCTCATAAACGAACAAAACATATTGATATTGATTGGCATATTGTTCATGAAAAATTACAAGTTCGGGATGTTTAATTATTGGTTGTTCGTAGCAAATTGTAGCTGGTTGATTACTTTACAAAGCTCTTAACTACTACAGATTATGTTCTTAATAATTCCAAGCTGAATTTTATGAACATCTACATTCAGATTGAAAGGTGTAGAGATAATATTTTATCAGCTGCAGCAATGGTTGATTTTGTTACTCGAAATGCAGACAACATTGTTAATCAACATTCATTCATCTCCACTCCAGTAGTTACACAGCTGCATGAATGGTTACATAAAAATTCCTCTCATTTAGTTAGTTACAAACATTTGTCTTATGTAACTAATTATGTCACGTGGATAGTTTCTTGATTGACACTCCGCTTTTCTGCAATTTTCTTGTTTCCACGACATAAACTGAAATCTCTCTCAAAATTATTATCGTTCAAGTTGGAATAATTGGACTCGAACAAAACATAATAAAATGTGGAGATCTTACCCCAAATCTCATTGACAATTACAGATTTTGTCCTTATAATAATCAAAGACTACTGTTGTGAATCAATATTTTCTATCTTCTTCTAATGCCGAACAAATAAATGTTATAGAAGCTGTACGTTAACCTAATGACTGAGAAGGCAAAAACCAGTGTTGACGGCCGGAATCAGTTTTAGTCATCCGTCCTCCAGGACCTCTCTGTGTACATGCATACATGACGAGCTGCAGTATTTGTAGTTATACCTATGAAACGGTACTTTACCAGCTAATGATGCATTGCAACAGGAACATGTTTCGCTGCTTACTAACACTGATCTGGATTGTGCTGTGCTTGGCACTGGGTTTGAGCCACTGCCTTCTGCTTTTAGAGCTGCTGCTGCTGCTGCCATTCTCTTCTCTGCGGCAGCTGCCCTTTTTTCCCTCTCTATATCTAGCACGCTCTTTTTCTTCTCCTGACAATTTCGGAAGACGAGGTTTTAGAGAAACCAATTTTTCCACAACAGTACTTGGTATGAATCCAGATTATTAACCAGAAATGATCTCAAATTTTCATGCCATCAACCAAAAGTAACTTGAAATTTCTCACAGAAGTGATAAAAAAATTTGAAGAAAAAACCTCCGCTGGCATTGTTGACTTTCCGATTGGCTGTGCTTTTCCTTTAACTGAACATGTGGCAATTTCATTATGTGCAACTGCTCCGTCATTCTGATCTGATGTTTCCTGAGCCTGTTTTCATATCCCCAGATTAAAATTAGGGAGAGCTTTAGCAAACATGGTTGAATTTATAGCACAAAATTAACAACTAGCAAATTTAGTTTGACTGCAACAAACATAGAATGCAAGGTCATATCAGCTCTCAGTAAAAAGCAGAATTATAAATACTTCTGCAGCAATTATTTTCACGTACCTGACACTTCTTCTCTCTGGCTTTACGTATTTTTTTCAACTCTTTTGCTCTTGCTTTCCTCTTGGCATCTTTCTCTGCCTGAAAAGCCCACAGGTCGCAACTTAACTTGTCTGGCTCCACTAGAGTATAAAACAAAACTAATATGGATCACTTGATAACCGCAGCTTTATCAACTAGCAATATCGAAGTTATGATGGATGTTAAAAATTTTAACTTATAATATTCCCATCACAATTCAGCTAGATGACTAAAAGCTTCATCATGTAACCAAACAACTTTATCACTCTATTAAATGCTTCACACCCTGGGTCTTTGAAGTTGCTACACCTTTCCATTATATTAAATGTAGCATAATCAAACTAAATGGAAAATTTAAGGTAGATGCCAGTAAGAAAACAAAATTCATTCTTAAGCTAGCAAATACTACCAGTCTAACTCAATATATCATCAGTAAATTCTCAAAAAGCAATCACAAACAGTCGTAGGAAAGTAGATTCTAAGCATATATACGAGCAGAATCCATAAACGTCATTGTATAGATCCAAAACAGGGATTATGACATTCACTGATTCAGATATGGAGAATAATCAAACAGTAAAAGGAACACATGGAGACATGAGAAGAAAAACTAAGAAACTACTGAACACACAGAACAAATACCTGCTTGGCAGCTTGAGACTCTTCCATCTCTTTCGTCAAGGCACTAGGAACATTAGCTGCATGCCAATCCCACCTATCAATATTTGAGGCCATAAACCGCCTGAAAGCATTTCTCACTTCCTTCTCATTTGCTACCGTGTAAGGGGTTCTTCCCCTTTCATCTTTAATACAAGGATCCATCCCCTGTTCTAGAAGTTCTAAAACTTTATTTGTGTCACCAGACTTGGCTGCTTCATGCAAAGGAGTTGTCATCTGAACAACTTCACTATCAGTCTCTCTTGCTAAAAACTGTTCCTCAGGTGCTTTGTGTCTTGAAGAAGCTTCGGCAGTTTCTTTACGGTTGCTATCGGGGTCATTTCCAGTGGACTCTGACTTGCTGTCAGTAATGGTGCTTGAGCTTGAAACCAAATCATCTTCAATATGAGGCAGAATTTTTTCTTCATCCACTTCATAACCAATTTGTGTCAATTGATTATATATTCGCTTAGCCTCTTTTAGAGTAGGTCTGCGGACACTAAGTGGTATATTTCGGATGGCACAGTGTTGATAGCTAAAATAGGGCCTATCACCATCAAAGAGCATCTGACGACTGCTAGATGGAGCATGGACGAAAACACAAGAGGAAACATCAAAGTAAGGCTTCCAAGCAGCGAATAGTTCTTGAATATCCTATTATATTTACATAGACTAAATCAGCCTAACCACAAACAATATAACTTTCCATAAACACAAAACATTTATAAGGGGATGATACAAAACAATTCAACATGCTAATACCTTTCTTAGAGCAAGTTCATTATACCGACGTAGAGAAGCTCCAGCAGAATGTATAGCTCTGCCACCTCCATCTTTTGACGACTGCTTTTTCCCGGCTTTAGCTCTCACAACATATCTGAAACACACAGATTTAGTTACTACTTGTCAAACAAAAAGCACACAAGAATCCACCAAAAATACAGAATCATCAAAAGTTCCAACCTATGAAACGTTTTATGAGCAACAACCAAACTACCATCAAACACACAACCAGCAAAATGTCCGCCACTCACGAGTAACACAATTCGCAAGTGCGAACCATCCCTGCCTTCACAAATCAGAAAATTCAACCTCTCAATCACGGCTTTCTCCGACAAGCACTGCCCAGGATTATCAACAAAACTGCCCTTGTCACTCTCGTAGATAAAACTTTCAGATTCATTCAGAATCAAACTCCTCCACACAGAAACCCTCTCACCGGTCTGCAATTGAACAAACATCTTCTGCTTACCACTCCCACTCAATCCCTTGTGCGAATCATTCCGCAAAACCGATGCATTATCTTCTTCATCCTCGGACCCTGATATACTGGAAATGTCACAGTCCTTTAACAAATCAGAAGTCAACTCATCAAAATCGTCCTCATTCACTATTGCCTTCCCTGCAATGCTTAGCTTAACCTATTCAGCAATTCATAGACAAACATTAAGAGTGGTTATATTTGGAGGATCCAATATAGAAAGTAAAATAAAGAGAGAGAGAGTGATTACATTAATACGATGAATGTCGGATTTGAAGTGAATACGCTGTTCAAGGAGAGAATCGAATTCAGAGTTGCAAGTATGACAAGTCCAACGAGAGAAAACGGGGGCGTTTTGGGGAAGTTGAAGAAGGGGTTGGTGCTGGGTTAGGAGAATTGTTTGGGTGTGGAAGGAGGGAGAAAGCAGGGCGCAAGCGTCGAAGAAGTCGGATGGGAGTTCAAAGATTGAACGGTATCGTTTCGGTTGAGGAGTTGTTGATGGTTCGGAAGTTGTGGCGGCTGCCGTTGGAGGAGACTCCGTCGCCATGGTTGTTCTTTCGACTTCAGGGGGCTCTTCGAGGAAACACTACTTGATAACCTCTTTGTCTTTTTCCTTTTCTTTTTTCCCTAAAAAAATAGAAAGCAATTCGTTCTCGCTTTGGTTGTATTGAATATATGATTGTCAAATTTATTAATCGAGTTAATAATTTAAAAATAATATAAATAAATAAATATATAAAATTATTTATTTTTTAATAGGTTAAAATTGGTTTGATTCTATAAAAAATAAGGAGTTTGAACAGCAAATGAATGATGAATATTTTTTGTATAGCAATATTAACTATGCAGAACAAAAATAAGAGCTAATTTGTAGCTAACAAAAGTAATAAACCGTAATTGTCTATATTATAGGAATTATATTAGCTGCAAGTTACACTCTTGTTTCATAGATAAGTATGGTTCATAAGTATGGTATTGTATTGAATAGTATAGTTTCAATTGTAAAACTATCTCAACCCACCAATTTAATGGGTTATAATTCCATGGTTTTACTACACTTTTTCAAACCATAGATAATCATGATAACTCATACCATACAATAAAAAAGACAAAACAAACATGATTATTCTAAAATCATACTTTACAATACAATACAAACACATGATCCAAACAAAACATTAAGGTAAGTCAATATTACAATTGTATTTCTTAGCTCTCCCTCTCAAGTTGGAGAGTGAATATCATGAAGTCCCAACTTGCGATGTCATGTCATAAACTATTCTTGTAACACTCTCCAATTTTAGTGAATTTTTGAAATTTATGAAAATTTAGTGGAAGTGCGAGTAAATTTTTCGCGAAAAGTTTTAATTATTAATTATTGTGGAGTGTTAGAAAAATTGTGCAATTAAAATCGGGTAAGTTTAGTTTGATCGGGAGAGAGAAAAATCGAAAGAAAGCTCACGGATTGAGCTAAGGGCAAAAACGTCTTTTTTCTGAGCTTATATATATATGTAATCTTCTCCTTTCTCTTCATTTCACTCCATCCACGTGAAAGACTTCCAAACTTAGGAGAGAAATTCGAAAAGCCCTAACCACACCCGAAACTCGATGAATCTTGGTGACCAGGAGTTGTAGGATTCAATCGGGAGCTTGATTTGATAAGTTTTTACGAACCCAAGATCATAAATCACGTTTTTGGTTATGGTTGGACATTCTAAGGTGATTTCTCATTTGTTTTAAGTCGGAATTGCGTCAAACTGAGTTTATTTGTTAGGTATGGATGTGTAGTAACTATTGGTACATGATTTTAGGATTAAATTGTGGTTTTGACAGGTTAAATCGATGTTTTGCGTGAGAAGGGTAAAACTGACGAAAAGGGAATTTTAAACCCTAGTTTCAGTTTTAAGTTTGGTTGCTAGGGTTAGCTTTCTTAAGCTTTATTGAGGTTAATAATATGACCAATTTGATTGGGTAATACATGTAGTGGAATTAATTTCGGTTTAAAGAAAATGATTTATGAAATTTGTAAAGAGAATTGGAGAAAATGAAAATGGGAGAGGTGTTGGATTGTTGGAATTAAAAGAGCACATTGTAAAATGTTGCTAAGTAAATTGAGAATGATTATTGAATGGAAGAAGGGTTGAATTAAAATAATGGTAGTTGGAATTAGTTAAGGAGAAAAGAGAAATGGTGAGGAAGTGTATTGTATACATGTATATAACATCATAGTATCATATCATTGTGGTTAACAAATTTATATGTCTATATAATTAATGTAATCCTTGATTGTGGTTAGGAAGATCAAATCAAGGAGAAGGATTTGTAATCAGGAAGAGGAAAGTTCTGGATTTAAAGAGCTTGACAGGTAAGCAACAGAGCGCAACTTCCTTTGTTTGTATGTTATGGTATATGAATTGATTTAATGCAGTATATTGTCGAGTATTTTGATGAATTGTGAATTAAGAGTGATAATAATGATGATGTATATCATGTGTTTTATGTGCTGAAATTGATTCATTGTGGCATTGATAGAGTTATTTATTGTGTTGTGGTATGTTATGTTCCATCTCTTTGATATTGGTGATGGAATGTGTATGAATGTTGTTATGGAACTTGAATTATTGATTGATGTGGTAGACTATGGTTGCTATGGCTAAAGTGTG
>CANYCX012238598.1:0-18138 GCA_948193385.1 Breynia disticha f. nivosa | reverse complement strand
TACGTTATAGAGATAAATCTTTCTATTTCGACATCATGGGTATTGGATACCGGATGTGGGTCTCACATTTGTTGCAATGTGAAAAGACTTCGAAATAGGAGAGTGCTATCGAAGGGGGAGGTTGATCTCCGAGTCGAAAATAGAGCAAGAGTGGCTGCCATAGAGATCAGAGACTATACTTTATGTATGCCTTCGGGGCTAGAAATAAAGTTAGAGGACTGTTACTATGTACCTACAATGAGTAGGAACATCGTTTCAGTTTCAGCCTTGGAAGAACCAGCGAGAGGCTAAATCAACCTAAGTTAGAGGTGATGCCTATGTTGCTTCAGTAGTTGATATAAATCAACCTAAGTTAGAGGTGCAAGATGTAGAGATAGTTTGTGAGTATTCTGAGGTATTTCCTGACGAATTACTGGGAGTACCACCACAGCGAGAGGCTAATTTTAGGATAGAGACTATTCCCAAAGAAGAACCAGTATCTGTTGCACCTTACAGGATGGCAACTGATGTGTTACAAGAGTTGAAATGACAATTGGAGGATTTATTAGAGAAAGGTTTTATACGACCTAGCGTATCACCTTGTGGAGCACCTGTATTGTTTGTACGGAAGAAAGACGGTAGTATACAATTGTGTATTGACTATCGTCAGCTAAATAAGGTGACTAAAGAACAAATATTTGTTGCCATGGATAGATGATTTGATTGATCAGTTGTGGGGAGCTACAATTTTTTCTACAATTGACCTCAGATCAGGTTATTGGCAGCTGAGAGTTGAGGATAGCTTGATTGAGAAGACAACTTTCAAGACTCAATATGGGCATTTCGAGTTTACTGTCATGCCATTCGGGTTGACAAATGCACCTGCGGTGTTTATGGCGCTGATGAATAAGGTATTTCAGCCTTTTTTAGATCAGTTTGTGGTTGTGTTTATTAATGATGTTCTGGTGTATTCTAGAGATAGGGAGGAGCACAGGCGACATTTGAGGATTGTGCTAAAGTTTCTGAAAGAAAAAGAGCTGTATGTTAAGTTCAGCAAATGTGTGTTCTGGATGTCTGAATTTATCTTTCTAGGACACGTGATTTTGGTAAAGGGAGTGAAACTGGATCCTAGTAAGATAAAAGCAGTTCAGGAGTGAGAAGCTCCTAAAAATGTGTCTGAGATACAGAGTTTTCTAGGTTCAGTTGGTTATTATCAGAGATTTATTGAAGATTTTAGAGGATAGCTAGACTTATGACATCTTTATTGAGAAAGAATGTTCCATTTGTCTAGAATTACAACTGTAAAGCAAGTTTTGAGGAACTGAATAAGAGATTGGTTGAAGCTCCAGTTCTGATGTTACCTTCTCTAGGAGGTGAATTTGTTGTGTATACAGATGCTTCTAGAGCTAGGTTAGGTGAAGTATTGATCCAGTATGGTAGACTTATTGCATATACTTCACGACAGTTGAGACCGCATGAAGTTAACTATCCAACACACGATCTGGAGTTATCTGCGATCATTCATGCTTTGAAAGTTTGGCATCATTACTTATACGAGGAGACTTTTCAAATATTCACAAATCGTAAGAGTCTCAAGTATGTTATGGTATAGTGAGAGCTGAAGCTTCGATAGAGGCGGTGGATTGAGTTATTAAAAGACTACGACTACACAGTTGAGTATCATCTTGGAAAGGCAAATGTAGTTGCTGATGCCTTGAGCAAGAAAGAAAAAGGGGATGATGATTCAGTTACTTATAGAGTGGAGTCTCTATTTTCTTTGCGAGAGTTATGGGTGTAGTTAGATTTGATTGAGGATCAGATGTTAGCCAACATTAGAGTTCGACCTTAGATTCGAGATGTGATTGTGGAGCATCAGAAAGAAGATGAACATCTGATGCAAATAAGAAGAAGGTTGAGCGAGGAAAGGTCCCTACTTTACACTGACTTGATGATAATGGTGTATTTTATTATCGTGATAGACTGTGTGTTCCAAATATTGTAGAGTTAAAGAACGAGCTGATGATAGAGGCTCATTCTTCACCTTTATCAGTTCATCCTAGTAGTCCAAAAAAATATCGATATTAGAGAGAGTTATACTAGTGGGTCATATGAAGAGAGATATAGCTAAGTTTGTTGCAATATGTCTTCCTTCTCAGCAAATTAAGGCAGAACATCAAGCACCAGCTGGGAAATTGAGACCATTGGAGATTTTGGAGTGGAATTGGGAGAAAATCATTATGGATTTCATTATTAGTTTACCAAGGACATTTTGATGTCACAATGCTATATGTGTTATTATTGACAGACTGACAAAATCGGCTCATTTTTTAGCTACCGACAAGAGGATACGTTGGATAGGCTTGTTGGTTTGTACATTGCTGAGATTGTCAGATTACATGGTGTTCCTACTTCGATTGTGTCTGATCGCGATTCTAGAAGAGTTTGTAGGATGCGATGGGTACTCGTTTGAGGTTTAGCATGGCTTACCATCCGCAGACAGATGGTCAGTCAGAGAGGACAATTCAGATAGTACAAGATATGCTGAGAGCATGTATTCTGGAGTTTGGAGGTAGTTGGGACGATCACTTACCTTTTATTCGATTTTATGTACAATAATAGTTATCATTCTAGTATCGAGATGGCAGCTTACGAGGCATTATATAGGAGACGGTACAGGAGTCTGTTTACTGGGATGTTGAGGGTTTGCGACAGATTAAGGGGCCTGAGTTAGTTTAGCAAACCCTGGATAAAGTGAATGTTGTAAAAATTTGTATGCAAGCAGCTCAGGATCATCAAAAGAGCTACTACGACCGACATCACAGAAAGATAGAGTATACAGTCGGTGATAGGGTTTTCTTGCGAGTTTCACCCTGGAGAGGTGTTATTCTATTTGGAAAATATGGAAAGCTGAGTCCTAGGTATATTGAATCATATGAGATTATTAAGAGAGTGGGACCACTGACATATAGATTGAGGTTACCAGCAGAGTTGTCCCGATTACATGATGTGTTCCATGTTTCTATGTTGAGATGGTACCGATCTGATCCTAGTCACATGTTGAGTGCTCCAGAGTTAGACATATCTGAGAAGCTGACTTATGAGGAGGAGCCTATTGAGATCTTAGACAAACAGGTGAGGTGATTACAGAATCACGAGATTCTGATGGTTTTGGTGAAGTGGAGTTTTCATTCACTAAAAGAAGCGACTTGGGACGTTGAGTCAGATATGAGACGACAGTATCCACATCTGTTTCTATACATGACAGTAGAACATTGAGGTATGTTGTGATTATGGATATGATTTCGGTATTAAATGTTAAGAATAGTTGCTTGATTTGATGATTTGATTGGTTTTGCTTCAGATTTTATTTGGTTTAAATTTTGAGGACGAAATTTTCTACGTGGGGGATAATTGTAACACCCTGGAATTTATTGTATGGAAAATAATTAGTTAAATGATGGAAATAAATGATGTAATTGAGGTTTATGAAGGTTGATTGAAGGATGATATAAGGTTGACAAGAAATAACCAAGGAAAATGAGAAATGCTGTAAAATCAACAAACTACACGTTGTGGAAGCAGAGAACGCACAGTCGTAATGACCACGTGTAGTCCACTGTCCACCACGCGTAGTGTTCTGTTTTCTGGAGAAAAATATAAAGTTCGCTCGAATCAACTGACATTCAAGCAAACTCATACCTAAACTCAGAGAAAACCTCAGAGGAGCTGAGAAAGTTGCAGAGGGGTTGTTCTTGAGTGAGAAAGATCAAATTAACAAGGAGAAACACTAATTGTAGCAATAATTCAAGTCATTAAGGTAAGGTTGATAGTTGGTTTACAAAAGGATTATGAAGAATGTTGAATTTGAGGATTAATTGTGTTTTGAACTAGTATTGTTGCTGGGAAAATGTGTTATTGGTTGAATGGAACTTGAATATGGTTATGAAAATAATTTAGGAGATGTGAATTAGTGAATGGATGGAATGGAGGAAGATTAGGTTGATAAGGAAAGTCGACATATGGATGATTTTAAGCTTACAAATGATGTGTTGATGATTCTAATGTTAGAATCAATGTATGAATGGTTAGTTAATATATGGTATATGGTTAATTTCGTACAGGAGGATCTGTACGACTATTTGGCAAACTTTAATTTGGGGATTAGCTTGTTGAATTTGCTTTTGTTTGAGGTAAGTGTTCTTATGCTTACTAAATTGATTCGTAAAGTAGTTTAAATGTAAAAAATGTAGTTTTTCTTTAGGTTATATAGTTGAAACGTAGCTGACCTATAATGTTATGTTGAGATTGTTAGATATATTTAGAAGAATCATGTTGAAAATAAAATGTTGATGGTTATATGTCCTAGTTGACATATGATTGATGTTTATGTGATTTAGTAAACATATGGTTGATTATTGGAGATTATATGTTTTCTAATTGGTTTTGGAATTAATGACAGTGAATGAAATATTCTTATTCTTTTTCTGTTCTTATATGATCTATAATGGATTGAATTGTATGCTCATTTGGCTTTATGCCTTATTTGATAATATGTTAATTTATGGTTGACATATGATGAGATTTATGTTGATGTTGAAAAGTATCTGTTGCTTATTGAGCATACATTATATTTGATTGAGATATGGCTTGATTTTCTATTTATGCCTTCATAGTGATTGGTATGCTTATTTGATATATTGATATCTTGTTGATATCTTATTGATACATTAAGCATGTGATTTCTTATTTGACTTGATTGATTGAGCATACGTATGAGATTGAGATTATGAGATATGAATGTATTGATCATTCATAGTGTTGCATCATTTGTGTGACACGGATTGATATTGATATCCAGGCTGGGCCTAAGGATTATTCCGAGAGAGATCTAGATGCTAGTCTGGGACCGATGATATTCTGAGCTGGGCTTGATGCCATACTAGGTACGATGCCAGTCAGGGACTGAAGGAAAAATGAAAGGAAAAGAAAAGAAAAACAAAAGAGAGCAATACCCCCGGGGCATACCGCATGTGATTGCATTGTCATTCATTTCCGCACATTTAATTTGCATTCATATTTAGCATATACGATTATTGCTTTTTGAAATATGATTGCTGGAGTGATTAAATATGAGTTATGTGATATCGTGATATGAAATTATGAATGCTTCATTGTTTGAGATTGTGAGTTATGTGTTGTTGAGATATATGAATGGTGCTTTGATATGTTTTGGTGAATGGTTTACTGTGAGCGATATTATGAAGTGCATGATATGTTTCTTTACCTGGATGATTAAGTTTATTTGATGGTATAACATGATTGTGATAGAGGAAGATTAGATCTTGTTCAGAGATACTGATTTTCCCTGCGCTCATTTAAAATGAAAAGATATGAATCTATTGTTGCGTAGAATGCTTACTGAGTATTGAGAAATACTCACCCTTTGTTTGTGTTGTCTAAATGATGAACAAGATGTAGATAGCTTCCATTGGATCAGAGCTCTGGTGATCTTACGCCAGATAGATATTGTCAGAGCTCTAGCTGCATGTTTTGATCGCTTTCACTTTTGAGTTTTTTTACATACTTGTAAATGTTCATATTTTGAGTTTGAAACGTTTTTAACTTATTTTTGTTTCCGCTGTAAAAACTATACTATATTTATGTTTTGGGTCGAGTGTTTTATAATATGAACATTATATTTTCTCTCTCCTCTATTTCAGATTTGATTTTATTATAATTTCTTCAATTATATTGTTTAAACAAAGAGTTTTAAAATTGAGTCACACACACACACACACATATATATATATATATATATATATATATATACACACACACACACACATACACCCACACACACACATACATACATATATAAACATACATATACATATATACATATATATGCATATATACATACATATACATATATACATATATACATACATACATACATACATATATATATATATATATATATGACTGGTAAATTGTACACTTATGCTCCGTAGGACTGAATCCACTAAGTCAGAGAGAGAATGCTAGTCTTTATTCATCTACAATTACTATCGTAGTGACTATGGTCCTACAAACAGATGTCCTATATATGCCAACTTATGCCTTTAGATTTGTATCGAAGGAATTCTATCAATCTTTATGCACAAAGATAACAAAAAGACATAATGTGTCACCTTAACTATGGTCATATGTCCAATATATGACACCTTTTAATATGAATGTTTAGTCACCAACTGTGAATTTCACAACATTTTTAAAACTTGTGTGTATGTGATACTTATCATTAGTACTTTTGATAGCTAGCTCGGTAGAGTCTATGGAAAATGCTCATTAACCTTTACTCAAGTTGTTCCTTTGATAAGCTCCACTCTTGAGACAAGAGATGAACCATCTTTTTTCTAGCTAGATATATCAAGAACACGCTTTGTTCCTTGACTTAGTCTCAATGAAATGACACAATATATCTTCATATATTAGGATACTTTGTAGCATCTCAGTTTAACAAAAGTCATTAATTTATTTAACACATCCACACCATTACTTAAAAGTAATATCAAATCAGTTATTCAATTATTAAGGATGTTATCCACATATGTGTGAAACACCATATTTTTGGTTTTCCCTTTCTTGTACGCACAGTCCCTATCCTTTCTTTCATTGAAGCTAAATCAAAATGGCTGCTTCTTTGAATTAAGGATTCTAAGTATGCAATAATTACTTCAATCCTTAAATTTTTCTTACCATTCTTAGATTACTTGCAAAATGGATTTCGTTCCACAACTCTGTTGTGAACTTAATCCCTTTTTTCTCATTCCTTCACGAGGAATTCATGGTGTTTTCATCTATCTTCCACTATTCTTATTGAAAAGATGATCTCTAAATCAAGAAATAGTTTCTTTGCACAAAAATCTTTTTATTCTCAATTTGGGTTAAGAAACACCTTACGAAACAAGAAGATAATGGATTCATACTCTTTCTTACTCACTATTTAACTGCTTAGCTTGTCATATCAGACCTTAGTCCTTGAAAAACCTAGAGTTCATGGTTTCATTATATTTCTCTCTTTTGGTTTCAACGACATTTGATTGTAGTACAATTAAAGACTTTAGTGCAACGACCAATCTCACCTTAAAAGAGTGTTTGATTTATCATTAAGTATTTCATATAATTCAATTCATCCTTTGGATTCATAATCCAATTGACTATGTTCCAAGATAAAAAAGTTATAAGGTTGAACCATACTGTTATGATTTTCAAACCTTGGTTCAATATCTTTGATATAGTACACTTATTTATTCAATACACACTTGCATGTATAAGATCTATTAAAATATATTAAGCCACTTTACTTAGCTACTCATTTTTTGCATAGAAAGATAACTCATTTATTTAATCGAACACTTCTCGCTTAACTTCTTGATGTGCACAATTATCTTGTCCATATGTACTAAATGAAAACTTATATAATTATCTTTCAATATACACACTCAGCTTATATGACTAAAACACTTCTTAGAAGCCTTTACCGTATGTTTAGTTTCATATGCACTAAATATCTATTTCAAATGTAACGTCTCAAAATTTCGATTCAATTTAAAATTTTAAATAAATACATAGAAAATGGGAATAAATTTTTCGCAGAATGTTTTGAATAATAGTCGGTGGAAAGAGTTGAGAGCTAGGGTAAACAATTATAAACCAAGAGGAAATTAGAATCGGGACTAATTAACCTATATACACGTTCATCTCCCTCCATATTCTCTTTCCAAAGCTAAAAACCCTAATCATCATCTTTCCTTGTGAAACCTTAGTGTTTAGGAGTTTTTAAATCAGTATGTGAACAAGTTTCGGTAAGTTTTCTTATGTGATTTTGTTAAATCCCGTTTTTGTTACCCTAGTTTCCGACGCCATATCTCTTTCGTTTAAGCTCCGATTTGAGCAAATAATAGGTTGTTGGAAAGCTTAACGTGTATACTATCTAGTAGTACCATTTTTGGGGTTAAATCATGATTTATGTGTTCAAAATTGGTGTTAGAAAGCGACCCCTATAAAGTGACGAGTTTGGGTTTCCTAAACCGGAGTTCTTTTCCTAGTTTTGTCGCTTAGGTAAGTTTCTTTAGGGTTTACTGATAGTGTTTTAATGGTCAATTTATTTGGGTGTTGCATGATGAGAGAGATTGGTAGAAGGATCAGAAGATATTTAGGGTTTTGAAAGGAAGATCGTAAGAATTAGGATATCTAAGAATGTGTTGGATGGTAGGAATCGTAAAATTATACTAAAAGGAACTTGTGAGGAGCATTAATGGTGGTTGGTGAAAAGGGGAGAAATAAGTTATGCTAAGGGTAGGTAATAGAACATTAATGAGAGAGAGGAGAAAAAAAGAGGAATGGAGTTATTTAAGTAAAAATGCATATAAAAATTGTTAATCTTTTGTCTCTGTATAGTTTCATGCATGTTAATGTGAATTCATGATTTGTTTAATAGCTGGTCCAAATCACGGTTAGAGAGGTTCCCAACCGAGTCGTTAGACATTTCTTGTGAGGTGAGTAGCACGAATGTAACTTCCCTTGTTTAGTATGATCTTTGTTGCGAAATGTTTGGATTGATTGTTACATATTGTGATGATTATGTATGTTGTTTGTTTGGATTGATGGCATGAACTCATACTGATGCACGATTTGGTTATGTGGATGTTGCATATGACATTCATGCATATTGGGCTTTTAGGAAGCAAAAATGAAAGTAAAATGATAGCTCTTAGTGAGCATTGATATGAAAGAGTGGTTATGGCTCTTGAGATCGTAATTGCGGTTAGTATATATCACATAGTATACCGTGGCACAGTGAAAAGTTTTGGTACACTTAAAAGTGTTCGGGCGTGCCAGGCCAAGTAAGGGAGATATTTAGGCCAAGTAAGGGTGTAAAATCTATGGTCCATAGTACTTTATAACCAATATTCCCGGCCGACGAGGCTCATTTGCAAATGTAAAAATAATGGCCAAGAAAGGACGTAACTTGAAACTAAAGTTTGGGATCATTAGTGATCACATTAAGTGATGCATTAGAGGTCATGCATTTGCATTCATTATGTCTCATTTTATGTGATTACATGAGAATGTGCTTGATCAGTTAAATTGATTGTTGAACGAAGGAATTGATGCCATGAGTGGTAGATTATGAGGATGATGAACTTGTTATGTTGTGAATGATGGTATGAACTGTGAATGTGGTGAAACCATGCCATGTAAATAATGATTGTAAACATTGCAATGTTCTTAGGGAAAATTGTGAGTGAATGTGCTTGGAAATGGATTAGTTTTACAAAGATATGGTATGTCGGTATATGGTTATATGCTTATGGGTTGATCGCATGTGATTATATGTGCAATTAAATGAAATATATTGGTTGATGAGTAAAATGGGATGATGATTTGTGATAGGCAAATGTTGGTAAAATGTGTTGTATGTTTCTTTGAGTTTATGCAGGAAACCTGAGATCCACACGTGGTGGTAGCTAAGTATGCGTTCGCTGTGATCATGCGTACTTTAGCCACGATCACGCGTTTGTTTGCACCGTAACTACGCGGTGTGGTAGCGACAACGCGTAGTTGTCTACCACCACGCGTAGTCATGGTTGATCAAGCATGGATCTCTGATTTTTGAATTTTTGAGAATGCTTATTTATGGTTTATGGTTTGAAACCAATTTCTATTTGAGTGTTTGATTACAATGTGATTAACGGATGATATAATGTGAAATTAATTGAGATCTTGTATTTATTATGAATTAAATGAATATGAATAAATAGGGAATGTTGTCCATTTCGCGAAGTGTTGTTTATTGAGTCTCGCGACTCACTGCGTTTTATGCCTGCCGTGTGGGCAGGGACTTGAGGGGATTTTCTTTTGGACGAGAAGGGTAGACTAGTTGCTTGATTCCGACTCCGACGCAAGAGATCAAAGAACCGAGGTGGGTTGTGCACTAGGATGGATTTTGTTTTATGTCATACATATAATCGTATTGAACAAGATAGTGCATACTTTTCTTTTGTTTGGTCATAACTGAAATGGGATCAAATAGATTCCTTTTCTTTCATAACCAAAATCATTTTGTAAACCTTGGTTAGTTTTGGAATGTTCCTTCTAAAACTTTGTAATTTTTTTTTTCAAGCAATGAATGTATACTTTTCTACATTTGTATCTCTAATTATTATTTGCAAATATTATGATGTCTGAATCTGAGTATCACCTTGAGAGGATTAATATATTAACATGAGGTGGTAGTCAAATTTGGGTGTCATATTTAGTGGTATTAGAACCTAGTTTGTTAAAAACCTTGATTCCTGATGTCATGGGTCTTGAATCATGTATTATTCAGATTTTTTTAAAAAGTTTTCAATTGCATGCATGCGAGATTTGATAGTGCATTGTCTTTTCTTGTTTTCTAAATGGGAGTCCTCTTTCCATTTTCAGGATTTAGAATGGAGGAGGGATAAGGAAATAGTGTACATGCAGCCGTCGGTTCTTTTGAGTCAGTTCAGGGGAATGCTAACGTCTCCAATGCAAGTGAGCAAGCACCGTTCAACCCTCAGGCACAAGCTCAGCCTTAGGCTGTCCAACAAATTTTAGATTTGATAGGGGCAACTGTGAGGGTTGGAAATTGATCGAAACTATGAGCAAATTCAGAAGCTAGGATTAAAGCCATTCTCTACCACTGTTGATCCCTCTATTGCTAAGGACTGGTTGAGGGACACAAAGAGAGTTTTGAGAAGAATGAATGTCACTTCTGTGCAGAAAGTTCATTACGCTACCTCATTGTTGGAAGGGAAAGCAGTGAATTGGTGGGATATGGTCCCTGGGAGTATGAATGAACCTCTCACCATGACCTGGGAGGAATTTTAGAGAATATTTGCTGAGAAATACACTCCACCAGTGTATAGGAGAGAGAAAAAGGCAAAGTTTCTAAAGTTGGAACAGGGAGACCACTCGGTGATAGACTATGAAGTGAAGTTTACCCGACTCTCCAGATAAGCGCCAGAGGAAGTGGCGACGGACGAGTCTAAGAGATCCCGCTTTGAGATGGGGTTGAAGCGGGAGATTCGACTCTTATTGGGAATACAACCTGCCAGCTACTCAACTCTGCTTACTGCTGCCTTATGAGCAGAGAAGGCTCTCGGGGAGGAGATGCCTCCAGAGGTCAAGAAGGCTAAACATGAGGGAAGCTTTGGAGGGGCGAAGAGCTTCAATGCACAAGGGTCCAGAGTGACCAAATCTAAGAAGTTTGGCGGCAGAGGAGCGGGTTCTTCAGGTATACCTTTTTCCAGGCACAGTGATCGGAGTGTGTGTAATGGAAGGAAGCGAGTGAATATTGTCTGTTTTTATTGCTAGAGGAAAAGGCACATGGCGAAGGATTACTTCAAGAAGTAGAATGATGAAGCTAAGGCTCAACGATCCCAGAGCAGTGTTGGGGATAACCAGAGAAGCGCTATTGGTTCCCATCCTAATCAGCCACCATCCCTAGCAGCACCTCAGGCTAGTGTCTATGCTATAGCACGAGCAGATGCGGTGGATGACCCTAACGTCATTTCTGGTACTGTTTATATTTCGGTCTTCCTCTTTATATGCTCATAGATTCTGATGCATCATGTTCATTCATTGATTACGTTCATACTTTGAAATTTAATATAGGGATAAAGACTTTAGATTATATTATAGAGGTGTCAATGCCATCTGGGGAGGTGGTGAGAGTGAAAAAGGAGGTCAAAACCTGCTCGATAGTAATAGGTGATCGTGAATTTCACACAGATTTGGTGGTGATTCACTTAGAGAATTTGGGATTGATTTTGGGTATGGATTAGCTCTCGAAACATAGAACCATGGTGGATTATTTTTTGAAGGAGGTGTCAATTGAGGTTAGGGGCGTAAGGAAGTATTGTTTGTGGGAGATAGAAGAGTAGAGTAGTGCCCTCCTGTCTGATATCTGCTGTACAAGCGGTGAGCTTGATGAAAGATGGATGTGAGGCGTATTTAGATAGTGTGGTGAATACCACAAAACCTAGTGTGGGGGTGTATGAAGCTCCAGTGTTATGTGAATATCCGTATGTATTCCCAAAGAATTTTCCAGGATTACCTCTAAAAAGGGAGGTAGATTTTGAAATCGAGACTGTACCAGGAACAACTCCAATATCAATAGCACCCTATCGGATGACACCAGTTGAATTGAAAGAATTGAAGAAGCAATTGGAGGAATTACTTGATAAGGTGTTTATTTGGCCCAGTATTTCTCCGTCTGTTTTTAAAGAAAAAGGATGGTAGTATGAGGCTGTGTATCGACTACCGTCAGTTGAATCGAGTGACGATAAAGAACAAGTACCCGTTACCCCAAATTGACGATCTTCTAGACCAGTTGAAAGACGCTGTAATTTTCTCAAAAATTGACTTAAGGTTAGGGTACTGGCAACTGAGGGTAGTGGAAAAGTACTAAGACAACTTTTAGGAATCAGATGGCTACTTTGACTTCACAGTGATTCTATTTGGGTTGACTAACGCCCCAACTGCATTCATATCCTTAATGAATAAGATTTTCCAGCCCTATCTAGATAACTTCGTGGTGGTTTTTATAGATGATATCCTTATCTATTCTAAGAGTCGAGTTGAGCACGAGGAGCATCTTCGGGTGGTATTACAGATATTGAGAGATAAACAAATGTATGCAAAGTTTTTAAAGTGTGAGTTCTAGCTAGAGGAGATTGCATTTTTAGGCCATGTGATCTCCAAACATGGGGTACAACCTGATCCTTCAAAAATTAAAGCTGTAGAAGAGTGGAAAGCTCCAAAGAATGTGACAGAAATACAGAGTTTTCTAGACTTGGCCGGGTATTATCGACGATTTATTTAGGATTTCTCAATCCTTGTGAGACCTCTGACCAGTTTGCTGAGAAAGAATGCAAAGTTTGAGTGGGTGAGAAATGCCAGATGAGTTTTGAGGAGATTAAGAAGAGGTTAACTGAGGCTCCGGTATTGACTTTACTGTTAGAGGACGAAGAGTATGTGGTCAACACTGATGCTTCTGGGATGGGATTAGGAGGTGTATTGATGCAAAATGAACAGGTGATCGCACATACATCGAGACAGTTGAGGCCATATGAGTTGAATTACCCAACGCATGACTTAGAACTTACAGCTATAATTCATGCTCTAAAGACTCAGAGCATTATCTTTACTGAGAAACCTTCAAGATCTTTATAGATCATAAAAGCTTGAAGTATGTTACTACCCAGAAGGAGTTGAATCTTAGAAAACAGAGGTGGATTGAAAGACTATGATTGCTCAATTGAATATCACTCGGGCAAGGCTAATGTGGTGGTCGACACTTTAAGTAGGAAGTCTCAGGTGAAGGATGATGGTATATCCTATAGTGTGGAGTCTTTGTTTGCAATGTGAGAATTTCATTTAGAACTCCAAGTGATTGAGGAAGGGTTGCTGGCAAACATATCAGTGAGATCAGTATTAAGAGAGCGAATAATGGAGAAACAGATGGAAGATGAGAAGCTCAGGCTTGCCAGGAAGGTAGTACAACGGGGAAGAGAAAACCCCCTATATGCTTGATGAACATAGAATTCTCCATTATGGGAAGAAACTTTGTGCGCCGGATTTTCTAGAATTGAAAGAGGAAATCCAACATGAAGCACATTCTTTGCGATATTCAATTCACCCAGCCAGTACCAAGATGTTTAGAGACTTAAAATAGCTATATTGGTGGTCGGGTATGAAGAGAGAGATTACTGAATTTATGGTCAAATATTTGAGTTGTCAGCAGATTAAAGCTGAACACCAAGCTCCAGTTGGAAAGCTTCACTCCTTAGCTATTCCAAAGTGGAAATGGGAGCAGATAACCATGAACTTTGTGGTTGGATTGCTGAAAACGTTATAGAATCACGACACCGTGTGGGTGATAATAGACATATTGACGAAATCTGCACATTTTCTGGCAATCAAGCAGGATGATTCTCTGGATAAGCTGGCAGAGAAATATGTCGCTGAAGTGGTTAGGCTTTACGGAGTGCCAATTTTCATTGTTTTTGACAGGGATCCTCGGTTGACTTCAGGTTTCTAGGGTAGTTTGAAGGAAGCTATGGGTACGAGACTGCATTTTAGTATAGCTTTTCATCCCCAGACTAACAGACAGTCAGAAAGAACGATACAGACTCTGGAAGACATGATGAGAGTCTATATTCTAGAGTTTAGAGGAAACTGGGATGAGCATTTGCCATTAATAGAGTTTGCGTATAACAATAGTTATCATTCCAGTACCGGAATGACATCGTACGAAGCTCTGTATGGCAGAAAGTGTAGAAGTCCAGTGTTTTGGGATGTTGAAGGACTAAGATAGGTTGAAGGTCCCGAATTAGTGCAGCAGACAGTGGAAAAGGTTCAAGTGATTAAGAAATGTATTAAGGCTACCCAAGACTGTCAGAAAAGTTACACTGATAAACATCGGTGAGAAATCACCTACGAGGTAGGTGAGAAAGTGTTCTTGAAAGTATCGCCTTGGCGGGGAGTTCTGCGATTCAGAAAGAGCGGTAAGCTAAGCCCTAAGTTCATTGGCCATTATGAGATTGTGAATAGGGTCGGACCTTTAGTGTATCAGCTTAGATTACCAGATCAACTTTTGAGATTACACGATGTGTTTCACGTGAGTATGCTGAGGTGGTATAAATCGGATCCCAGCCATGTGATTAAGGAACCTGAAGTGGAGATATTTGAGGATATGACTTATAAGGAGGAACCAGTGGAAATCCTAGATCGGATGGTTCGTAAGCTGAGGAATAAAGAAATTCCAATGGTTAAGGTGAAATGGACTTTCCATTCGACGGAAGAGGCTACTTGGGAGGTCGAAGGGAAGATGCGCAGACGTTATCCTCACTTATTTCCTAATCCAAGTACGATTTTAAATTTTAAGGATGAAATTTTCTTAAGGGGCTAGAATTGTAACGTTTCAAAATTTCGATTCAATTTAAAATTTTAAATAAATATATAGAAAATAGGAATAATTTTTTTGCAGAATGTTTTGAATATTAGTCGGTGGAAAGAGTTGAGAGCTAGGGTAAACAATTATAAATCTTGAGGAAATTAGAATCGGGACTAATTAACCGAGCAAAAAAGAGGTTACGAAATGAATATTGAACCAAGAACACACAAGGGCAAAATCATCCAAATCAATTTACCATAAATCTTAGTTTGTTCTATTCTCTTACTACACCTACATACACGTTCCTCTCCCTCCATATTCTCTCTCCAAAGCTAAAAACCCTAGTCATCATCTTTCCTTGTGAAACCTTAGTGTTTGGGAGTTTCAAAATCAGTCTGTGAACAAGTTTTGCTAAGTTTTCTTATGTGATTTTGTTAAGTCCCGTTTTTGTTCATTAACCCTAGTTTTTGACGTCATATGTCTTTCGTTTGAGCTCTGATTTGAGCAAATAATAGCTCGTTTGAAATCTTAACGTGTATACTATCTATTAGTAACCATTTTTTTGTGTTAAATCATGATTTGTGTGTCTGAAATCGATGTTAGAAAGCGACCCCTATAAAGTGACGAGTTTGGGTTTCCTAAACCAGAGTTCTTTTTTGAGTTTCGTCTCTTACGTAGGTTTCTTTGGGGTCTACTAATAGTGCTTTAATGGTCAATTTATTTGGGTGTTGGATGATGAGAGAGATTGTTATAAGGATAGGAAGATATTGTTTTGAAAAGAAGATCGTAAGAATTAGGATATCTAGCATGTGTTGGATTGTAGGAATCATAAAATTTTACTAAAAGGAACTTGTGAGGAGCATTAATGGTGGTTGGTGAAAAGGGGAGAAATAAGTTGTGTTAAGGGTAGGTAATAGAACATTAATTAGAGAGAGGAGAAAAACAGAGGAATGGAGTTATTTAAGCAAAAATGCATATAAACATCGTTAATCTTTCGTCTTTGCATAGTTTCATGCATATGAGGTTAATGTGAATTCATGATTTGTTTAATAGGAGGTCCAAATCACGGTGAGGGAGGTTCCCAACCAATTCGTTAGGCGTTTCTTGTGAGGTGAGTATCACGAATGCAACTTCCCTTGTTTAGTATGCTCTTTTTTGCAAAATATTTGGATTGATTGTTATATAATGTGATGATTATGTATGTTGTACGTGTGGTTGATTATGATATACCTAATGATATGATTAGGTATGGGGTTTGTATGGTTGTTGATGTGGTGGATTATGTTTGGTGCTGGTATAGTTGATTATAATATTGAGCGATTATTTTATGTATTGCTTGGAAGTTGGTTATAATTGGTTATGTTGTAGTGCTTATGGAAGAGGAAATGGATGAGTTGACATCTTGTGTGCATAAGTTCATGGGCTATGTTTAATGAATTGTTGAGAATTCTTATGGTTGAATGCATCATGGGATGTATAACATGGCATGAACTTATATTAATGTATGACTTGGTTATGTGGATGTTGCATATTGGGCGTTTAGGAAGCAAAATTGAAAGTAAAATGATAGCTCTTAGTGAGCATTGATATGACAGAGTGGTTATGGCTCTTGGGAGCGTAATTGCGGTTAGTATATATCACATACTATACCGTGGCACAGCGGAAAATTTCGGTACACTTAAAAGTGTTCGGGTGTTCCAGGCCAAGTAAGGGCGAAATTTAGGCCAAGTAAGGGCCTAAAATTTGTGGTCCATAGTACTTTATAACCAATACTCCCGGTCGACGAGGCACATTTGCAAATGTAAAAAATAATGGCCAAGAAAGGGCATAACTTGAAACTAAAGTTTGGGATCATGAGTGATCACATTAAGTGATGCATTAGAGGTCATGCATTTGCATTCACTATGTCGCATTTTATGTGATTACATGAGAATGTGCTTAATCAGTTAAATTGATTGTTGAACGAAGGAATTGATGCCATGAGTGGTAGATTATGAGGATGATGAACTTGTTACGTTGTGAATGATGCTATGAATTGTGAATGTGGTGAAACCATGCCATGTAAAATAATGAGTGTAAACATTGGTATGTTCTTAAGGAAAATTGTGAGTGAATGTGCTTAGAAATGGATTAGTTTTACAAAGAGATGGTATCTTGGTATATGGTTGATCGCATGTGATTATATGTGCAATTAAATGAAATATATTGGTTGATGAGTAAAATGGGATGATGATTTTTGATAGGCAAATGTTGGTAAAATGTGTTGTATGTTTCTTTGAGTTTTATGTAGGAAACCAGAGATCCACACGTGGTGGCAGCTACGTACGTGCGCTTGCTGTGATCACGTATACTTTAGCCATGACCACGCGTTTCCTTGCACTAGAACTACGAGGTGTGGTAGCGACAACGCGTAGTTGTCTACCACCACGAGTAGTCCTGGGTGATCAAGCGTGGATCTCTGATTTCTAAATTTTTGAGAATGCTTATTTATGGTTTACGATGTGATTAACGGATGATATAATGTGAAATTAATTGAGATCTTGTATTTATTATGAATTAAATGAATATGAATAAATTGAAATAGAGAATGTTGTCAATTTCGGTAAGTGTTGTTTATTGAGTCTCGCGACTCACTGCGTTTTATGCCTGCCTTGTGCGTAGGGACTTGAGGGGATTTTCTTTTGGACAAGAAGGGTAGACCAGTTGTTTGACTCCGACTCCGACGCAAGAGATCGAAGAACCGAGGTGGGTTGTGCACTAGGATGGATTTTGTTTTATGTCGTACATATAATTGTATTGAACAAGATAGTGCATCCTTTTCTTTTGTTTGGTTATAACTGAAATGGGATCAAATAGATTCCTTTCCTTTCATAACCAAAATCATTTTGTAAACCTTGGTTAGTTTTTGAATGTTCCTTCTTAAACTTTGTGAAGTTTTATTTCAAGCAATGAATGTATACTTCTCTAAATTTGTATCTATAATTATTATTTGCAAATATCATGATGTCCAAATCCGAGTATCACCTCGTGAGGATTAATATATTAAAATAAGGTGGTAGTCGAATTTGGGTGTCACATCAACGATATTAGGAATACATCTTTCTGTGTTTTTAAGTTATTATAGAATATTTAGACAAATATGGATATAATGAAATTTGCAAAACTACTAT
>CANYCX012238331.1:0-10947 GCA_948193385.1 Breynia disticha f. nivosa | reverse complement strand
CTATTATTTCTTTATTGTGTTATTAAAAATTTATTTTAAAACAAAAACTTGATATCTGGGTTTAAGTATCATTTGTAGGAGGGAAGTATACGCAGATGATATTTAAATTCGGGGGTCACATTTAGGGGTATCAAAGCCTAGGTTTTAAAAGACTTGGTTCCTGTCATCATGGATTTGATTTTATCACTTTTTGGATTTTTGGGAAAAGCTAAACACCCCTATAGAAAGGTTGTACGGATGACGAGCGTGCCAAGAAATTATAGTATTTCCAAACTGAGGAAAAAATCAAAGCAAGTTGTTTGAAATAAAATATTGCTCGTGTAATTCTGACTTCATATTCAAACGATTGTGGCAAAAATATAAAGGGGGTGATTTTATCACTCCAAAGGTCCTTGAGTCAATAATGACAAAACAAATCGCCAATAGCAATATTAACAAACATGAAGTAAATAACCATGGACATTGAAATACAATTACTGAAATGATAAGAATAAGAGTAAAACATAAAAACAAAATGCTGGATAATCATAACAAATGACAGAAAAATAAAAAGAGAGCTGAAAAGTAAAGAAGAAAACAATTTGGCCAGGGGAAGAAGACTTTTTCTTGGGATGAGTTGCAGAAAACATAGATGGAGGTCTAAAAACATGAACTGCAAGCCTGGAGCTGAAATGGAGCCAGTGACAGTAGAAAATGGGGCCAGTGACATAGAACGCGGCCAGTGGCAGAAGGTTTTTTCTATGGATAGGAGGTTAGTGATATAGATCGGATGTTGGTGAGGTAAACTGTATAATATGAACTGAATCGGAAATAAAAAAGGTCAGGGACAGTGGTTTGGTTGAATGTAAAAGGGAAGTCTGTCTAGGGAAAAGCCAGGGGCAGCAACAGTTTTACATTGTTGATAGTTTTTCACGGCTGTGTTTTGGTTGAGATGTGTGTGTGTGTGTCTGCTTGTTTTTCTCTGTATTTATAAGCATTGTGGCCTTTCTCAACGAATCAATATTTTCTTGATTGATCTTTATTTCCGTGCATGATAAATCAAATATCATCCAAAAATTTGATTTATTTCCTTTCTTGGAGAATTGACTCCATAATATTTTCTACCATACTTGTCGTAATGGGTCAAAAATCTGTATCGATAATTGACATTATCTGATTAATTCGGTCTACAGGCCAAAATAATTTTGTTGTAAACACACTTGTATCTATTGATTAAAATAAAATAATATGTTACTCATGGTTTGACTATGTGCAATTCTTATACATATCATCTTTATAGTTACAAAAAAATTACATGTATTGATAAAAAAAAGAATTTGGACAAAACTTCTTGAAAATAGTCCTCAATCTTAATGTATATAGTAATTAGGCTATGTGTAACACAAATTCATGTAATCACATATTTTGACACCTCATTTTCTATCCATCTACTCAGATTTTAACATTATTATTGGTTTTTAGGTGTGAGAAACAAACTTTATTCATATAATTGTTCTTTTTAGTATGATTAATTATAAATATTTATATCCATATTTTGATAACAAAATTCATATAAAAATTTGAAAAATAAATTTCTAACAATAACCTAAAGACTAAGTATTGAATTTAATTAAAACTTTAAAGAAATTTTGAACACTCTTTGTCTTTAATGGTTGTAAAGTCTTATTTTCTATTAAGTGGCCTTATTCTTAATGTTGACACCCTTGATAAGTTTTTTTTTGTCATCGTCTTTGTCGATAACTTGACATTTGGTGTTGTTGACATTTGTTGTTGGTGGTGTTTCTGAAAGGAAAAACATAGTTGAATGAGAATGAAAGAGGCAAAAAAATAGTGTGGCGGTAGAACATTCTTTATTTATGTTCAAGCTGTATTTCTAGAGCAAATTTACAACTAAATAAACCATGAAATTTGGAAAATATTATGATGAACTACTTCAAATTTTCTTAAAGACTAGCATAGAATTTGACTCATACAAGACTAATTGTTATTCAAACATCAAAGACATATTCAAAACTCCCTCTTGGCTTTGATGTTCATACATAAGCAAAATAATTCCTTTTCTTCTATTGATCCACTGCATTATTGGCCTTAACTTCTTCTTTTTTTTTCATTTACAAATCATTACAATGTGTCAGTTTTGGCGGCGCTTTTTGCATTTAACATTTGGCCTCCACCAACATTTGATGTGTGTATGGTTCATCTTTTTACAATATTGGCATGTTCGATGTTTTTTATTGTCTTTGGCTCTAAAAGCTCCTTTAATTGAACATTCTTCCCTTAGAAGTCATCTTTTTTCTTGTGCCTATAGTGCATTAACATGTTCTGCCAAAGCAATATTTGAAATATCTTTTGCCTCTTCCAAAGAAGAAGTTTTATCTTCATATTTTCAGGAAAGTAAACAAATTTTTTTGGATAATTTTCTCATATGTTGACTAGCGTACCACAATATTCTTTGACAGTGTGTTTCTCTTCTGTCTTCAATTTCTCAAACTCTCTGATCAAATTGACTCCTTGACTTGTTCTTATTCTTTCATTACCTTTGTATTCAATCTTGAGATATTCCCAAATGTCTATTGTTGATTTCAAATTCATTATCCTTGTAAATATTAAGCTAAAAACCGTAGCATAGAGACATGACTTTACTTTTGCACTTTTTTCCTCTTTGTAACTTTTGAGTTGTATAGTTGTTGGATCATCATAAGTTTTAGGATCTTCTATTGATTCCCAAAGATCCAAAACTTCTAGTCAGTCTATCATATTTTGTTGCCATCAAAAGATGATTGTAGCATTGTGAAAGATTGGTCTAATTCCATTGATTGAAATTGTTTTTTGTTTAGTGGTTATGGTTATGAGTTATAGTTGTAGATGTAGTTGTAGGATGTAATTGTGGTTATAAGTCGAGTTGTCAATGTAGTTATATTGTATATGTAGTTGTGGTTATGAGTTGTAGTTTGTAGATGTAGTTGTGGTTGTAGGTTGTGGCTGTACTGTGGTGGCTTACATCACAGGTCCTTCAAGAACATATTTTAATCTGATACCACTGTTGCTATTTTGAAAGGTAGATCATAGTTGAATGAGAATGAAAGAAGCAGAAAAATAGTATGGCAAAAGAGCATTCTTTATTTGATATTCAAGCTCTATTTATAGAGCAAATTTACAACTAAATGAGACATAAAATGTAGAAAATATTCTGATAAACTACTTTGAATTTTCTTAAAGACTAGCATAGAATTTGACTCATAAAAGACTAGTTCTTATTCAAACATCAAAGACATATTCAACACAAGACATATTCAACGTCATGTTTTTTCTTCATATGGCATAAATATGTTATTATGATGAGCATATTTTGTAGTTGTAGTGTAATGAGGTGATGTGTTATTTTTTTTCTTTTTTCTTCATGGTGGAGTATTATACTCTTAGGTCCCTTAAGAGTAAAAGTGCTCTGAGACCACTTTGATGGTTTTTGAGTGTGCAAAGCAAACTTTATTTATAGAGTTGTTCTTTTTTGCATGAGAAATTATATATATATATATATATATATATATATAACCATATTTTGATAACAAAATTCAAATACAAATTTGAAAAACAAATTTCTAAAAATAACTTAAATACAAGGTCTTGAATTTAATTCAAACATTAAAGAAATTTTTAAGAGGGATAATGTTCATTTAAGGCCAAACATTTTGAGTTAATTATGTGGAGTACCCCTTTTAGTTTGTGCATTTTAAAAAAAATACCCTCTTTTGATTTTGTTTTAGTAAAATGCATATGTTGTATGTTTCTTTTGTAAAAATACCACTTAAGATTTTGTTTATTATATTTATGCTTAATTAAATGTTTTATTATATAGAAAGGGTATTTGTGGTAGTTTACACATAATTTTTTATCCTCAGTCACGTCTCTTCTCTTCCTCCCCTTTTTCACACCAACTTCACGTCTCTTGTTTTCCTCTCCCCTTTCATGCCAACAATCTTCAATCTCAACAATCCACCTCTCTGTTCTCTATCATGTCATCAAGATCAACTTGAAGATTCTCCACATCTATCTCCTCCTTCGACGATGATCTAAAAGAGGTA
This sequence comes from Breynia disticha f. nivosa, assembly GCA_948193385.1. NCBI lineage: Eukaryota > Viridiplantae > Streptophyta > Magnoliopsida > Malpighiales > Phyllanthaceae > Breynia > Breynia disticha. The sequence continues at coordinate 6,865 of CANYCX012238331.1, read as the reverse complement.
TTTTCTTTATTGTTAATGGTTTTTTTGTTTTTCTCTTCGTTTTCAATGTCTTTTAAGATTCAATTAGGTTTTTGATTCAATTAGGTTTTAAGATTCGATTTTTTAGCATTTTTTAATTTTTCGACTTGTTTTAAGATTCAATTAGATTTTTGATTATTATATTTGTAATTTTGATTTTTTCTCTATAATTTGTGTGTTGTTTTGTTCGTTTAAACTTTGTTGAACTATTTATTGTGCTCTTTTTTGGAGATTTTGTTGTTGTTTATGAAGTAATATGTGTATTCTTTCGATGTCTTGTTCAGATTCAGTTAAACAATTGATTTTATATTTATTTCAACAAATGCAGGTTGTTTTTTGTTTTATTTTGAATTGAATTGTACTTTATTGATCTTTTTGAACTAATTTGTATTTTTAATTGTAAAAATTGTTCAGTTGATCAAATTTGTACTTATTTGATAAAATTTGTACCTTTTTTTAAGCTTTTTAAAGCTAATATGTGCATATACAACTGTAATCAACTTTTGTTTCTTTTTTTTGTCAAACTGATCAAATTTGTACTTTTTTGGACATTAAGTAGGATGTTGAATATGCGTTTCTAATGAAAGAACTTTTTTGGACATATTATGCAGGATGCGAGGTTGAACATAATTGATCTAAACTAGACATTATTGATTTGATTTGAACATTTCGTAAAAGAACATGTCCATAAATGAGCTTTTTATGACAAATGAATATTATTGATCATTTTATTAACAATGTTTAGACTAAGACAGACTAAATTGAATGAGTTTTAATAAATGGCATAAAAAATCTGAATGAATAAAAATAAAAAATAACATCAATTATTTCAAACTCGTGAACTTTTTTGAACTTAGTTGAACAAATTAATTTAAAAGATGAATAAAATAAAATAAAAGAGGAAAAATAGATAGAATAATAAGAAGATAAAATCTATAGGATTAAAAAAATAAAGAGAAAACATAAAAGAAATAAAAAAGAGTTAAAAGAGAGATTGAAGGAGAAAAAAGAGGGATTAGATTCTTTTATGGTTTTTTCCTTTTTGTCCTTATTAATAAAAATAGGCATTAAATCAATCTTATTAAAAAACCTGGGCATTTTTTAAATAAGTTGAACATGAGTGCATTTTTGCAAAAATCAAACTATAATGTTATAAAGGTGTTACAAATCCTAACATTTTGTTGAAAGTACAACATTGGGTCCAATTTTTTTAGTCCAATTCGATGTTTAATGTTTGCATTCTAGCTCAATTAAGGTGTTGATTAGTACATTAATAAATATAAGCTTATGTTTTACTAACGGTATTGCATCAGTGTTACACAAAATGTTAAATTGCAATCTTTAACTTCATCAATTTAAAACAAAATTATTTTATTATGATAACTGGGATTAAACTATCAAAATAACTTAAAAACTAAAAACAAACCCAAATTTTTACCAAAATTTTCTTCTTTTTGCCACACCTACAATGACGACTCCTTTTGAGTAACAACTATCAATAATAACTTTATTTCATCATAACATTATTTCTACAACTAGAAATGAAATTATACCATATTTTTATTAACCAAAGACCTTAAATTAAGCTATAGTGTAAACATTAAATATTGATTTTACCCAAAAAAGATTAAACCAATATTTTACTTTAAGCAAAAGGTTAAACTAAAAAATGAACCTTATCCTCATTTTTAACAATTATTATGGAGGAGCTTAAGTGCCAAATAAGGAATTTAAAAAAAGGAGGGATAATTGGAAAATAATAAAGTGTGTGCCCAACAAATACCCCCAATAAGTGAAGATTCCTAAAAACTGCAAAAACCAAATTCGAAAAAATCCTTAAAATTGTTGGCTTGAATCCTAAGACCAGATGTCAACCGTAGGACAACCCTAATTTCAAAAAACCTCATCCAAAGTCCTCCATCTCCAAAGCCTCCCTTGTGAATGCACCAAAGAGGAATTAATCGAGCTCCACAAACCCTTCGAGAAAATCGTCAACACTAAATGCAATGTTGGCGCATATCGGAGCCAAGCATTTTTAGTGTGTTTAACCGAGTGTATGCAAGGGTAATTAATGGAATTGTAAATAATGGTAGTGATCGAAACGAAATGGAAAGGAAAGGAAAGAGTACAACCCTTGTTTGGGAGATAAAAAACACGAATGTAAATAACAGAACATAAAATTATGATTTCAAAGTTAAATTACTAAAATAACCATGTAACAAAAGTTAATAAGGGTTATTATCAGTGGACAATTTAGGATTTTACAATTTTAATGAGGTTAAAATTTGAAACATACGTATAAAAATAATTTTACAATGCTTACACTCTGATTTGGAGTATAAAATTTGTAGGAGAAAGAAAGGTAAGTGTTACCCTTACTTAACTTTATGTACTCTCCAGTGTCCCTCCTTACTCTCCTTCCAAAAAAGGTAATAAATTACTCTTCCATTACTTCACCTTTATTGCCATTCCTTACACTCCATCCAAACACATTCTTATGGAATTCCTATTAAAATGACATCGTTCATGTGTTTTATTGTTTTATTTTGAGTGTTTTATTGAGGTATTTGGTGTATAGGGGACTTGAACCAGACGATTCAAATGGTGTCGTACTATACATCATCTTTAGAGCCGATACAGGTGAGAGGGAAAGTGGTTTACATATAGTACTCCAATAAACACGATATCATCAACAATAACAGTCGTGGTGATGTTCCTGGCAATGTTTTGCGTATTACTATTAATGGCATTGAGGCTGGTGACATCATCAGTGATTTTATTCCATTACTATGTTTCTTAATTTTTGTTTCGTATACTTGTTTATGTCGATTGTCATTTTGATAATTATGATAATGAATCATAGGGAGAGAAGAAATAGCTTTACCTTTTAAGTCTTTCAAAGCTATTTATAATGCAATCTTAGGGTTATTTAATGTATATATAAAAAGATGTGTAGTGAGTGTTGAATTTGATTTTGAGGTGAGAATAGGATGACCCATCTTGAGGTCTCTTTATTTCATTTTTGATGCAATGCTATGTTTTCTTTGCTAAAAAAGTTTTAACATTTTTAAGGACAAATTGCAAATTTTTTTTGGTGATTTGTGATTTTATTTCAGTCCTCAAAATATTTCCAATATGGCCTATATGATGAGATCACTTTTGGATAGTGCCTATGTCAATACTAGTTTTCTCTGTTATTTAATTTTTTTTTTCATTTCTACTCAAAGCCATGGCCCATTTTCTTATTTATTTTTTGAGATCCTTTTTGGAATTTATATTGAAGTTGATACACAATTTTAAATTATAATTCTAACTAATTGAATTGCATATGTGATACCACTTATTAGATTTTTTGTCTTGTAGACATTTTTTGAAATATTAGTACATCATACTCCTTCCTCTGTTATATGACGCATACATGTACATGTGTCATTCTGAACTTAATCCTTAAATATTTGGAATTCTTCCCTTTGTATGTACTTGTTTATAAAGGGAATGATCCCACAATCTGTATTATTCATAAAAATATAAACATAAGTTATTAATTGTGATTGTGTTAAATGGCTTGATCTCATTTTAGGTGTTTTTAGCCTTTGGTTTTGTGCACAAAATAATTACTTTTGAAAAGGCTATCGATTTTTAGGTAAGAAATTGCATTAGTATTGAGTGTCATGGACCTAAGCTTAGCCCATTATCATGGACTCTGACTCAGGCTTATTACCATTGTCGACCCAACTTTATTATGGACTCCAACTTATGAACTGTTCATTAGAGAGAAAGGGGATACACACTTTTGATATTTTTATTGTTGTTTTGGTTCCTTCAAATGCATTGTATAGGGTGGCATTATGTTATGGAATTCTATTACAATAGAATTTGTCTGCTCCCTATATGAACTAAGCACACTCATTATTTGTTATCATGAGTAATTAACAACAATATTCCCTTCTCTTAAGTCTCTATCTCTCTCTCCTTATTCTCTATTCTATCTCCCTCTATATTCCTAATTCTCTCTATTTTTCCCTTCTTCATCCTTTTACCTAGCCGCATTCAGGTTGGTATTTCACATTTGGTATCAGAGTGTGACTGCTACTTTTATCATCAATGGCTCACAAGGGTACAAGGCTAAAGACTCTGGATGAAAATGAATGCATTAGAATCATAAATGGCTAAGATGCAAGTAGAATTGAACAAGTCTCAAATGGAAATCAGCAAGAAAATAGATGAAAATCAAAAAACATCCTGGCCATAAAAAAATCAGCAACAACCCTACCCAACAAACTCCTCATAAACCCCAAAAATATATGTTAGAATTCTCAACACACCACTATCCTCCCACAATAACTTCTTACGCTGGCTCTGAAACCATAGGGGCAAACCTTTCCATTTAAAACTTCCAATCAACCCAACCTATCCACAAACTCAGTACCCCTATATCAGACCATCAACCTTTTATGGCCAAAAATGGAATTGAGCCATTTAGATGGCAAACACCCTATACTATGAATCTGGAAATGTATGAAGACATTTTGGATTTGCAACATACTTAAGAGAATCAAGTTGAATTTGTAACCATGTTCCTGGAGTAAAAACCAGACATATGGTATCAAGACTAGAAGAAAGGACGATCAAAGTTGCTATGAGATGAATTTGTAGAGGACCTGTGTTGAAGGTTCATTGATTATATTGACCCTAATATTATAAAGGAATTTTATAGACTTAAATAGATTGGGTCAGTGGAAGATTACCATGACGGATTTGAGGAGCTCAAGGCTCAAGTGAAGAAGCTAAATCTAGGCTTGAATAATGAATACTTACTCAAGGTGTATGTTTGAGGCCTGAAAGAAGAGCTTAGCTGGACGATCAAGCATTTCAAACCTACAACACTCAAAGAAGCATATAAGCAATCTAGGCTCAATGAAGCTATAAACAAAAATCAACCATAGATCCATACCAAACCAACTACTAACAACAAACCAAATACATCAACCATAACCAGTAAACACCCTTATATACCAAACAACCAAAATCCAACAATTGCTAACCTTAACAAACCTAATACCAAACTTTAATTCAAGTGAGATCTTAGAAAATACTGGAAGTGTGGGGATAAATTATACTTCCTTGGCCATATGTAACTAAAGCAGATTCTACACATGCTCTTAAAAGGCATTATTGAGGAGGAAAAAGGAAAGCAATACAGGGGTGGTAATAGAGGAACAAAAAGAGGAACTAGGGGATGGAGTAGTTTCATTAAATGCACCTAATGGTAAGTCCTCACTAAATGCCTTTAAGATAAAAGGGGTGGTTAGAAAGAGGACTATTAGTGTATTGATTGACTCAGTAAGTACTAATTCTTTCACTGATGAATCATTAGTGCAAAAATTAGCATTGGTTAAGGATGAGATGAATCCTCTAACTATGATAGTTGCAAATAGTGCTAAGATGATGTGCACCTTCATGGTTTAAAAATTTTAATGGCAGATGCAAGGTTAGAATTTTATGGTTGACCTGAAGGTACTTAGTTTGGGAGGATGTGACCTGGTGTTAGGATTGGATTGGATAAAAGCATATAATATAATACAATTTGACTTAAAAATTATAGAGATTATAGTACACTTATGGAGGACTCAATTGTGCTTAAGACATAGAAGGAGGACATGTCTTTGTAACTGCTCAAGGGCAAGAGGGTACCAAATTTCCTTAAGAATGGTATAAATGAAGTAATAGGCCACCTATTTATGATCATAGAGGAAAGGAAGGAAGAGAAGACCAACCCCTACCTACTAAAGATATTAAAAGAATTTTTGGATGTGTTTATAGAACTTTAAGACTTGTTTGCCACCACATCGTACCCTTGACCAATAAATACCCCTTAAACCCAAATCGAAACCTATAAACCTCTACCATACAGATACCCATATTTCCAAAAAATTGTAGAGGTAAAGCTTGTTAAAAGGTGCTAAAGGCCTTAGTGATTCAACCTAGCCATGGCCATTTATCCTCACCAGCTTTGCTAATTAAAAAGAAGGATGGAACTTGGAGATTTTGTGTTGACTATAGGAGTTTGAATGATATAACCATCAAGAAAAAAATTCCCTATACCTATAGTGGAAGACTTAATGGATGAGTTATAAGGGGCAAATATTTTTTTGAAAATAGACCTTATGTCAGGTTACCATCATATATGGATGGCCATAACTGATATACCAAAAACAAAATTTTAAACTCACAGAGGCATTACAAGTTTAGGGTTATGTCATTTTCTCTTACTAATGCATTTGCCACCTTTTAGGCCTTAATGAACCAAGTCTTTGTAGACTACTTAAGAAAGTTTGTACTAGTATTCTTTGATGACATGTTAGTTTATAGCTCTGACTTGTAGTTACATCAGGATTATTTATTAGTGGTCCTACAAATATTATCAAGGCATCAGTTGTTTGCTAAAAGGAAGAAATGTTCCTTTAGAGTTGATAAAGTTGAGTACCTAGGTCATATTATCACTAGTTTAAGAGTGACAAAAGATCCATCTAAGATTCAAGCAATGGTAGATTGGCTTGTCCTCAAATCTATCAAAAGCCTTAGAAGGTTGTTATGGTTCATTGGCTACTGTAAAGGTTCATAAAAGGTTATAGAATTCTGAAAAATCCACTAGCAAAATCACTTAAGAAGGATCAATTACAATAGAGCCAAGAAGTAGGGGATGTTAGTGTAAGCCCTAGCCCAATGCATTGTTTGTAACTTTTATTATTGAGTAATAAAATTATGAGGCATTATTTTATCTTATGATGTATTGACCTGTGGTATATTGTTTGATAAAATATCCAAGAAAGTTAATTATACGCTT
>CANYCX012238328.1:0-16189 GCA_948193385.1 Breynia disticha f. nivosa | reverse complement strand
GTTCAACCAGTGGAAAAAGGCGCCATTGGATGATGAAGATGGGATACTCTGTCGTTTACTTTAGTGTGTGATTACAACAAAACTATAGCTAACTGGCGCCGAGGATTACGGGGTATAGCCAAGTGGGAGTCAAAGGATTAGGTCGCGAAGACCAGAGTTGGTGGGTTTAAGTGGGCCCATAAATTACAGGCCCACTACCACAACCTTCAACACGCTTTTATAATTATTTTTATCACTACGACGTGACATTAACTACGATGCTTTCACTTTTTCATTAAATCCGATCGATTATTCATAACCGGCTTCTATACGTTAGAAAGTTGTATAAATATTTCCATTTTTAACCTATTTCTGTTTCATTTTCTTTGTCCTTTTCAAAAATGTCCAGAGTTTTTCTTCGATTTCTCCAAATGTTTCATCCACAGACTTTTATGGCTAAAATAAGTACTCCCCCTAAAATCCATAGAATATATCGGATTTTGTAATGGCATTCTTGTGTTTAATAAATATGAAGTTTCTAAAATAATAAATTTTGAAATTTCATTGTTTAGAATTGTATCTTTCAATGTTTGATGAAAAAATCAACTGCAAAACATTTATGTAAATAAAAATGTCAACATATTAAGAATATATTAAAAAAAAATTAGTTATGTTACAAGTTTAAAAGCAATTAAAAAATATATATAATATGTAAGGTGTAAGCAAATGAAAAAGTGAAAATATTTTTTGAAAGAGAAAAATTGATTTTCTAACTATTTTTCTTAATACAATGGTTGTCTATCCGTATTAAATATGTTAAAATTGTGTCATATTATTTTTTATTAAATATAATTATTTTTAATATAAATATTATAAAAATTTATAAATGTGTAATTACAAACTATGTTATTGTATAGAAAATTTAGAGATATTAAGAAAAAATATTATTGAGAAAAATATTTTCCACCGTATAAGGAAGCAAGCAAAACCCAATTGGGCGCCGAACTATGCGTTTCCGCCACGTCAGAAAAGAACAGAGTCAAAAGCACCTCCAATATTTCTACCCGTATTTTGCTAATCTAAAACCAAACCTCTCTCTCTCTCTGTTATTCGTTTTTGTTTTGGACAACAATGGAATTTCTGCTGGACGATGGGATCCGCGTTTCTCGATCAGTACAACTACTTCTTCAACAATCAATCGTAATTACTCTTCTCTTCTTCTTTTCTAAAAAAACGTAATTTCATTTCCCCAATATTTCGATCTCAATGTTTTTTTTATTTCTCTTTCAACTTTCTCTGATCTCAAACTGTCTTTTTTTTATACTTCTGATTAAACCCAGAATGTGGTATCTTTTTTTTGCAGGTATATAGGAAGGGGAATTAGAGACTCTTGTTTTGATCAATTTTTGTTAATTTATATTGTTGGAGTTTATTTTTTATAACCAGAATAATAATAAAAATAGTAATAATAATAATGGCGACGGCAGCGAGAGAACATCATACGGTGCCGCTTTCTGTGTTGTTAAAGAGAGAATTAGCGAATGAGAAAGTCGAAAAACCGGAGATTTTACACGGGCAATCTAGTCAAAGCAAAAAAGGAGAGGACTTTACCCTTGTCAAAACCGAATGTCAACGTATGGTTGGAGATGGTGTTTCAACTTACTCTGTTTTTGCGGTAATTTCATTTTTTCACTTTCATTGCATCGTACATTGTGTTATTTTTGTAAAGTTTTGGTTTTTCCATTTGGGTATGTTGATTTTGTTGTAGTTGATTCGTGGTGTTAGTATTTATTCATTTGGGATATAATTGTTGTGGTTTCCGTTTTGGCAGTTATTTGATGGGCACAATGGTTCTGCGGCCGCAATTTACACGAAGGAGAATCTTTTGAATAATGTTATTGCTGCCATTCCTCCAGATCTTAATAGAGATGAATGGGTGGCTGCATTGCCGAGGGCTTTGGTTGCTGGATTTGTTAAGACTGATAAAGAATTTCAAGCAAGAGGTATGGCGATTTTATTGATGTCCTTCCTGTGTTAGTTTTGATCTGATTAATGGATATTAGTGTGTTTTGAAAGTTTAGCCTTTCATAATTTTCTTTTATTTGCTTGATCATCGGAAAAACTTCATTAAAGGGTATGTGATCCATTGTCGTGTCATTTAAGTTCTGCTACACATTGACTTGACATTGACTTTGACTGCAAATTTTTCCACATTGGAGCTGTATAGTAGGATGTTTTTGTTGCAGTTTTTGTGATCTTGTTTATCCATTCTTTTTCAGCACAAACCTCAGGAACAACTGTCACCTTTGTGATAATAGAAGGATGGGTAGTAACAGTTGCATCTGTCGGAGATTCTCGTTGCATTCTTGAATCTGCTGAAGGTGACATCTATTATTTGTCTGCAGATCACAGGCTTGAATGTAATGAAGAGGAGTAAGAGCCATCCCATTGTCTGACTTGATTTAGCCAAAATATTCACATCCTTTATTAACTGAATCATACTAATTTAACTTTTGTAGGAGGGATCGTATCACTGCTAGTGGTGGTGAGGTGGGGCGACTTAATACAGGTGGTGGTGCAGAGGTATCTTTCTCTTCTACTTGACACTCTTTGAAGTTCTTCACATTTTTCAAAATCTTTGTGTTGGCGGTTCATTATTGAATGTGGTGATACTGCATGTCAATTTAATGGAATTCTGGTTTGTTATGTGGTGATTCATCCTTTAGCCTGGTAGTCTAGATGAACGTTGAAGGCAACTACCCTCAGAATGTAAGATGCCAGTTTTGGTAAAGATTTGGCAGATTTCTGGAATAAAAGCTGCTGCTAAATTTTTGACGGCTTTCAGAAATATGCGGACACAATAGTATAATTGTCTATAGAAAATTTCTTCTTTATAGCTGTTATAAGATTATATCAGCTATCAGTGTATTTGAGCAGGTCATGTAACTTTCACAATACGGTCCTTGCAGATCGGTCCTTTAAGATGTTGGCCAGGAGGCTTGTGTCTTTCACGATCTATTGGAGATGTGGACGTTGGAGAGTACATTGTTCCAGTTCCTTACGTGAAGCAAGTGAAGGTTGGTATCTCACATTGGACATCTATTATGACAGAAATATTTTCCTAGTTTTATTCTCTCATCTCCTTACAAATCTTCTTATTTATTTATTTTGCAGTTGTCTACTTCAGGTGGTAGGCTTATTATTGCAAGTGATGGTGTTTGGGATATGTTGTCTGCAGAAGCCGCACTTGATTGTTGTCGTGGAATGCCTGTGGAAGCTTCGGCGGTTCAAATAGTTAAAGTATGCTGCATAGCTGCCCTATGTGAATTATGTTTTCTTTTCAATCAATATGTTGAATCCGTAGATGAGTTGTCCGCAATGTTGGTTTGCTTTATTGTTGGCTCTGACGATATATACCCAAAAATTTTACCGACTCTCTCTGTTAAATTTGCAGGAAGCTGTAGGAGCGAAGGGACTTAGAGATGACACAACCTGCATTGTTGTTGATATTTTACCAACAGAAAAGCCAGCTGCTGCTTTGCCAGCAACAAGAAAACCTGTTAAAGGAGTTTTCAAATCGATGTTCCGCAGAAAGTCTTCTGAATCTACTTCTCACATGGATAGAGAATATGTTGAACCAGACGTGGTAGAGGAACTGTTTGAGGAGGGATCTGCTATGCTTTCAGAAAGGTGGGTAATGCGAGTTTTGTCTGAAGGTGGTTTCTTTCAGATGCCTCATACGTGCACATGCATGCTTGAGTTTTCTTCCTTCCAGCTCTCCCCATGTGAAGGCTTGGTCATTATGGTGTGCATTCTTGTATGTGAATAAACACAGAGCTTGGTTTTGCTTTTAACATGGAAATGTTTATTGCAGGTTGGACACGAAATACCCATTATGCAACATGTTTAAACTGTTCATCTGTGCAGTATGTCAAGTAGAAATAAAACCTGAAGAGGGAATTTCTATACATGCTGGCACATCTAATTCGCGGAAGTTGCGTCCCTGGGACGGTCCTTTCCTTTGCTTGAGTTGCCAAGAAAAGAAAGAAGCCATGGAAGGCAAGAGACCTTCAGGAGGTAAAAATTCTCTCTCATTCTTCCATTACTTTTTCTTCCTTGAAATGCGTTCATTTATTGAACTACAACACCTTTTTTTATATTTTCAGATAGACATAATAGTAGTGAAAGTGACTAGCCGTCATAAATTATACAAGTTATGCAAGCACTAACAATTGTTTCGGAGTTTTAACATAAACGGAAAGATGCCCCTCTCCTGCAATGTTGAGATCCTAATCCATTAATGTTAAGCGGTGCGATGGATCTCTCTCATTCACGTTCCCACTCCAACTTGAAGTTTTGAACATTAACTGTTGCATTCTATGAAACGTTCCGACTTGGAAGGTTAGTATCAGTTGTGCTTGCCATTCTTAAATATATGGGGGAAATTTGCCAATCTTCTCGAAAGCGTATCAGAAGCTGTTCATCTGTTCCTTCATTCACATAGCTGACATTAATCAAAACTGGTTCTTGTGTAATAGTATTATATACGAAAGTTGAAGTACTTGGTACAGATTTGTTGAAGGTTAGGAAGAACAGAACTTGTCTAATTAGTCTGCTTAATGAATTTGTTCATGTAGCATTAAATTTATTAACATTTCTTTGTGAATTGAGAACATGAACTTCCAATTTGAAAGAAAGAAATTCTGTCCTAATTGTGTTTATTAATTATTGAAGAACTCCTCTATTCTTTCTGTATATTATGATTGTATTCTTTTTGTCAGAATCTGTTTTCTCTTTTATAAATTGGAAATTGGGACAACATGTGGACAATTTATCACTTCAATATTACATGTGAAATCACAGTCTGATTACAGAGACATCTCTGTATGGATTCTCCCATTTTCAACCTCTTCTTCTCAGCAGTTTCTGACACAAACCATCCTATGAGAATGCTTCTATTACGTGGAACTGAGTGAGAAATCTTTGTTTTATTCAATGTTTTCTTGCTTTCAATCTTCCTCCTCATAAAGCTAAAGAGGAAAAAGAAAAGCTTTCCTATCTGTAAAGAAAAATGGTGATCCACTAAACGCGTAGATCAACTGGCGTGGGATTGTTCTAACTTAACCAGAGATCTCGAGTTCGAGTCTTGAGTACGCAGCTGCATTAAAATTTGGTTGAGAGAATTTTACTACCTTGTGGTCCTAGTCGGTTCGAACGAGGATTAGTCTGAAATGCTCAAGATACTTCGTGGTTAAAAAAAAAGTAAAAATATGAAATTTGATATCGGAGAAGAAGAGAGTCCATAAAAAATAATGCATCCACTATGAAGATGTTGACCTCATGCAATGGAACAAAATTCCTTCACTGGAGATGGACCCCACCCCCCTTTGTTTCTACACGTGTGTGTGGGTCTTTTCCTTCTTACCTAACTCTCAAACTTTGTTGTCTCTCCAATCTTCTCCCTCCATTCTACACCGCCCCATATTCATCATACATACCTTTAGTATGTGAGTTCAATTATTAAGGGCGTCTAACAACATACTGAGAACTTCTATACTGATACTAGGAGAGACATACAGATTCTAACCTATATTGGTTCTATTTTAGATTTTTTACCTTTGATTCATAAGTTAATTCAATCCCTTTCCTAAACTTTCGGTACCAAAACTTCATCATACAAGCCTTTTGGCTCCAACTTCCCCTCCCTTCTTCCTCATCTTCCTCTTCCTCCACTTTCTTTTTCATTCCTATTGTTTTTACAACCCTCCAATTCATTCTGGTTTGGCAAGGTGGGGTTCGTTTCAGTATGCTTAGGCTACCTCAGCTCATTGAATCCTATAATTCTGAGTAGATGGTACTAATGAAATGCATGTTGAAACAAAATTAGGCAGAAAAATCTACATCATTATGCATGTGGAAAGTTGATGGTAGGAAACTTGAACTTTGTTTATTAGCTTGGTTGGTAGTATGAAGGTGTACGTAAACTAAAACATCACGAGCGGAAAATTCTTCCATTATATCAACCAAGTCAAGAAGATTATTGACTAAATCTGTTAAAGATACTTTTTGATCTTTCACTTCTTGGGAGAAATTTATGTTCTTTCCGATTGGACTGATTAGGACTTGATGAACATCTGAAAGTTTTGAAACTTTGCCACTAATAATTACCACTTCGAGTCTCCTGTAACGTCATCTCGCATCATTTTTTTGTTGTGTTGTTAAACTTGAGGATCAGAGTATGCTCGAGAAACGAGTCACCGTCGCAGGTTTTTGTATTCAAAGATTGCCAAAACCTCGTTATTCACTTGTTTACAGAAGATAACATATAAAAGAGCATAAATTTGGAATCTGCAAGCAGTTTTATATATCCAACGATTCCACTCGAAATAGGAGAAGATGATGACTTCTCTCGAGTCCCATAATCTTTATATTGGCAAGAAGCAACTTTGAACTACACTGCTCTGGCTTTTAAATCTACCTTTTGTGGGGATGTTTGTGATTTTCGCATTCCCAAAATCAGAATTGGAATAGCTGTTAGATTATGACAAGGACCCACCAAGTTTCAGATACATACACAAGATTCTAATAAATATTATCGTCTTTCCTATAGTGCCGTCACCACCACACCCTTCCTTCTCTCTATATTTCAAGAATAATGCAATAAGATAAGCAAATTATGGGTTGGAATCTTATATACTAAAGACATTTTAAGCCCAACTGCATACTGTTAACTCTCTCACTCTCTCTCTCTCTCGTCTTTCTGTCTCCACTACTTTCTATACCCTTATCCCTCTTCTCTGCAGTTTAGTTTGCTGCATCCAGAAACATAAGGAAAAAGGAGGTATCTGCAGAGAACTTTAAGGTACTGATTCTGATCAAATATGTCAGTTATGGACGTGTTATGGAGCCAAAACAAGCAGCCTGAAGAAGGAAAGTTGAAGCAAGAAATAAAAGAAGGTGTATCTCCAAAGCAGGTAACAACTGGAATCTCCCCTGCTTCACCACCATCTGCATCTTCCTCTCCTAATCATGAGTTCTCATTCACTATCTCTCTTCACTCTTCATCTGCACCGGTAGCTGATGATAAGTCCTCCAGAACTGCTCCTTCTTTTGCCATTGATTTAACTCCTGCAGATGATATTTTCTTCCATGGTCACTTGCTTCCTCTCCACCTACTCTCTCACTTTCCGGTTTCTCCTCGCTCTTCTACCAATTCATTAGACAGTTTTAGTCTTCCTATGAGAGAGTTCTTGGATGATCAAGTAGTGCCTTCAAGAAGTAGCAACAATAGCAGCCATATCAATGGCAATAACAGCAATAACAAGAGCAAAAGCTGCAACGACATCATCAAAAATAGAAAGAACGATGAACGTAAGAGCAGCAATCTTGAAGCAAAAGGAAGAAGCAAGGCCAAGAGTTTTTCATTATTCGGATGGCGAAAAGGGTGTGAAGTACGAGACAGGGAAGATAAAGAGAAGCAGAAGAAAAGACTGAGGTTCGACGTTAGACATGTACTAAGAAAGTACGCAAAACTGGTTAGACCATTGCTGTTTTTTAGAGGAAGAAGGGAGAATATGCAATTCCAGAGACAACCATATTCATTTTCTGGGAATTTAAGTTTAAGGAATAAGAATGAAATGAAAGGAAGAAGAGGACAACTTTCTGCACCTGCATCACTAAGAACATCTCCAACAAATAGTGGCCTCCTTGTTGCAACTCCAACTCTTGCTTCTTCCACAAGTGATAGCACTATGGAGGAATTGCAGGCTGCAATTCAAGCAGCAATTGCTCATTGCAAGAACTCCATAGCTGCAGAAGAAAAGATCAAATGCTGATGATCGAGTTTAGTATTTGTAACTTCAATGATTCGTTGTACACCTCTGTATAAAGTCTGTCATATATGTAAAGAAGCATGAGTCGCAAAACTAGTATGGCCTTAAAAGGATTCACAGATTCAAGATTCAGGTTTATATGCTCTCGAATATACAAAGCTTAGCACAGAACTATATAGCCATTTCATTTTTATTTTTGTATTTGTAAGAATTTTGAAGATTCAGGAATTCCATTATGATTGAAGTGATTTGAGTTACTTGCCAGAAAGGAAATTCCTATTCCTACGTCTGTTTCCTAATAGCTCTTCAAATGTTCTTTTCTGCATCTGTACCAACATTACCATCATATCAGTTTGACTGATTGACTAGTTTCTGATTAATAATTATGATTTTGTCTTTTGCTTAAGCTAGAAGTTTTGTTTCTAATTACCACTACCAAACTGGCATGCTTAAATATAGATGAAAATTAAAACCATTAAAACTGAAGTGCAGTTATTACTTCATGGTGAACTTAATTATGGCTAAGCGTCATAAAGCTAGAATCCCAACCTCAGAGTGACGTACCACCAGGCATAGAACTGGCATTTCCTGAGAAAGACCAACATGGGAACCGTTAGAAATCTATTGCTCTGTTTACTATAACAAGCATGAGTGCATCATGATAAAGTTATCTCGTTAGAAATGATCATGAAACAATATTCATTTCCAGGAAAAAGGTGAGTTGAAAAGAACACGGTAGTGTCACCAATCCTGAAAAGTAAAACCAATCAGGAAAAAGCAGGAAGAGTGGTTTTGTCGTAAATCAAAGAGGTAGTTGCTTTGAAAATAAAGATGAATGAGACTCAAAAGTGGTGGGTCTCACGAGTTGATGGCTTAAAAATTTCACCAAAAAAGCAAGTACCAAGTACAGCAAAACGATACTGCAATAATAATATGATAGTTCCTAATTTCTAGATTGGCTCAACTCAAAGAAAATTTTGACTAAATCCTGATTTAACAATACCTAATTATGAGAATGGTAATACGTTATAATGATGTATGCAATTCACAAGAGTAAACAAACTTTCAAGTTTAGAACAGCTTCTTTTTATGATCACATGTACTACCACACTCAGGGATGAACTCAAAGGGGACTTCAAGGGTACGAAATCCCGTCAGTTCAATTATGAGTAGTGCGTCCATTAACCACCGTTAAATTTATCATTAGTGGCTATAATTTATGATTGAATCGTCATACCCGGGTGCTTTTTGATGACACCTTTACTCTCAGCCCCACTCACATGACTTTTCAATCATGCCTGAACCATCAAGATCAAAAGGTGGAGAAAAAGCCACCACCAAGTAAAAAGTTCCTTCATTGAAGAATAAGGCCACACGAATGGTTCATGCTTACCTATACAGTACACAATTCATTCATGGCCATGAAAATTAGAGCTCAATATGTGATCTTTTTTGCAAACCAACTACAGAAAACCCACAAAGAAAAGGCAAATCACTGCAGGGCTCAAGAAAGAACTCGCATGATTGGATCTACTAAACAATCATGCTAATCCAATAATAATTAAAAGACAAGTTTATTCTCTAAAGAGTGCTTAGAGAAGTTGGGAAAAGGTAATAAAAGTGTATGCAACGACCAGGTTTCATCATTACATTTGCATTCAAACACATTTAAAGATCTCTGGATTACCTTAATCTTTCTGTCTTTTTTTCTGGTTTTCCCAAGAGAATGTTTGAATGTCGCAAAATGAGTAGTTAATCGATCGAGTATTTTATAATTTTTAAAAAAAATTAAATGAATTATGTGACATTATAGTTTCACAAAAATAGGGATTTTTTTTTCTGAATTTCCAATATAAATGAGAGAAGTTCCATGTTGACTATCAAGTCTCAATCAAGACATGATTATGTTAGTTATGAATGTTTACGTATTTAAAAAAAATGTAGCAATTAATTTTCTCTATTATGTGTCAAATTTTGATTTTAGAAGAAATGAGTGTAAAAAAAAAAGAATATTGTCGAAAAAATAAAGACTAATTCTATGTTAGGCACCACTTAAACGAAATTAATTACAATTGTTTTTCTATAAATATTATGTAATACATTCATAACTATACTTGAAAGTTTGTCATTTAAAACAATAAATAATGTAGGGGTGATCTTCAAAACAGCATGAAAACTAAATACGATTTGAGTATAAGATAAACAAGCCATGTTTATAATGGGGTCAATCTATTTCTCACACAATAAAATTAGATTATAGATGAGTTAGATTCATTTTAACACGAATTAACATGTTTGACCCGTTTAAAAATAAAATTCGCATTAGTTTAATTTAAGATGCCAAATTTAACAACATTAGTTTGATATATTTTTTTAAAATTATATTTGCGAAAGTCTTTTTTATTCAAGATTTGGAATGAAATTTTGATTTTAAGACTAAAAGTTAGTGTTAAACAACTTAAACAATCGTACAAAATTGTTATGTTATGTTAACCAGTTTAATAATCAAGTTGGGTTAAATAGGTTAAATAGGTTAAATATTTAAATCAAATATATAATGGTAAATTTACAGATTTCTTCTCATCATATTATTTTTTTTTCTCTTCATATTATTTTTTTTTCTCTCCACAAAGTGCAAAATATAACAACATGCATAAAGTGAAGCTTAGCTTTATTCATTTTTACTATGACTATAAGAAGATTATGATCATATTTTGACGAGACTTTTATTACTAACTAGGATATGAAATTAGAGTTTGTAGAGCAATTTTATTGCTATCTTTGATGTTGCAAAAATATATATTGATTTTTTTGGCAGTTGAGTTGTCAATATCAATATATTCTTTGTTAACTGAGCAATTAGTTCAGGAAAAGTTTCAAGTTAATACTTTCCTCTCAGAATATCGTTCTTATGTTATTTTTTATTTATTTTTTTGAAGACCATACAATAATATAATAAAGTAAAAACATAGTTGAAAACAACTCCGAAAAGTCAATATTTTTTTAGTTTTTGTTATATTACAACATCGTTAGACCAAAATTAGATTACTTACAATTTTAAAAGGTTAAATTTAGTGTGATTTTTGTTATGTCAGAACGTAATTGGTCCAAAATTAGAAAACTCCAAGGTCAAATTTGAACAATTTTGTCGTGTTATCAACAGTCAACATTTTCAGTTAACCTGCATCAGACTTATCAATGAGAGTTAAATTAATCTTTTTGCAAGTTTCTTTAATCAATTTAGTGATGTTAAATGAAACTCAAGATTCACACCATTTATATTTCTTTCACATTAAACATGTATTGGCTTTCGATAACTTTTTGATAAACAATGTTCTCCTGAAAATAGTAGTGTATGTTCATCTCCCTTATTCCACTAGTTCCATGACCCTTGAACAATTATTAACAAAGAAGATACATTTTAAAAAACTAAATTCTAAAAGTAAGCATTTAAAAGATTGTTGAGGCCCTAGGTAAAAATAAAAACTATAAGCACTTGACAAAAATTATCAATGTATTATCATTTAAAGAGAAAGAAAGTAAATTTTTTTGCCTAAAAAACTCTTACAAAGAGACACCACAAAGGACACTCTCTTGCCACTTTGGTATCACTATATAAACATAGAAAAGATTATTTTTCTAGCAATTTTCTGATCCAATTCTACACGGACCAAGTTACTGTCACCTACTATCATGAAGAAAAGTAAATGACATTTGTTGTTCACATGCTAATGAAGAACAAAAATTAAGTGTGCACATGATATCCAAAACTAAATTGGAGAAATCAGTTAGTGATTTACATACTCGCATTTTTTAGAAGCAAACCAATACAGAAGTCTACCTGTAACCTGAGCAATAACTTCTTGGGATAACTATATAAATACCACCTTTTTAATTAACATGTGCAAATCTCACTTTTTATTTTTAACTTTCATGTTTTATTCAAAAATACCACCCATTAATACTCTTTGAAATTCAAGTTAATTACCACTAAATGTAAAATTGAAGATGTCATTTGAGCCTTTTTAGTTATGTATAAATCCCTAACTTCTTTAAAGTTCTTTGGAAATCCCTCTGCATATTCAAAATCAATAGATAAAAAAATCTAAAGAGAAAAATGATTAGCTTTTGATAGTTGGAATCAGAATAAGTTGAGAGAATTAAGTTGAGTTAGGCTAATTCTAATGGTGTTGTAAATGCCTACTCTTAGGACCTTGATCATAAATTATAGGTACAATTTTTTTCCCTTGGCACCTGACGAGACAGTCAATTCCCACAAAGTGTGATCTAGTCCAATCAAGGCATCATTATGTAAATAAGTCATTTCTTAAGCCAGAAGTCCCATTCTGTGACCTTTTCCATCTCTGTTCAAAATTTGTCAATATATCATATGCGGCTGGACACTCGATCTTACAAAGAAAATCATGTCATGGATGTCTAGGTCCTTAATATTGGACTGTGATAGGCCATGGAACTGCAATATTAGTATAAAAGTACATTCGAACACAACTTTAGTTTTTTTAAAAGATAAATTAGAAATCGGGGGAAGAAAGAGTTAAAAGTAACAATCTGACAATAACTCCAAACGAAAAAGGATTTACGTAAGAGTAAAAAGTAACATTGTACCATATCAAACATGTAAAAGAAACTAAGATGGGAATGCATAATGTTGGGCTAGTATCTACTCACAATCCACAAGAAAGGGAGGATTATGAGTATTAAAGACTGTCTAGATAAAAGAAAAAAAGGTCATGGTTAGGCTTTATGTATCTACTGTCGCAAAAATCCAGGCCACCACTGAAGGCATTAAGTTTTCGGTTATTTCTAGTAGTTGGAGTATCAAGAATCACACAATTATAATGGTGAGGTAAAACGTAAAAGGGTTCCTATAATCTGAGCTACAAGGATCTACATATGAAATATAACAAAAGTTAGAATATATGCATCAACAGATCAACTTATAATTGCAATAATTTAAGCATGATGAAATTTTATAACAAATGAATATAAACACTCTTGTTGCTTAAAAATGTTGAGGTCTTCTCTCACATAACAACATTCAAGCACTCCATTGATGCTACAATGCTTGAATACATTTCTATATTTGCCATCGAATATCTAAAAGGTCCCAAAAACATATCAGACAACGATTCACAAATATTTCAAATAAATTCCAAAAGATGGTTTGCTTAAAGGGGAAACATGGATACCTGAACTTTTATGTTTGGGTTATGTGATATATTTATTGGAGAGAATAATATTTATGCCAAAAGATGCTACAGGACTTTGCACTATTCTCATGCCCTAAAGGTGACATAATATGAGAACCATATGGACAAAACAATCATTCGCATCTCCGCCATAACCTCTCAAATCTCTGTCAATATGGCAGGCATGACACGTAATGAGTTGTGAAACTCAATAAGCAACACTTACCAGAATGGACAACCGTCCCTATTTTCATTTTATCCATATTCATTTCAATTTATAAGAAGTACAGAATCCTAATCAATTCTATGCTATGTCATCCATTAATCAAGTTGTAACCATACACTCGAACAAACTCAGGTTTCAAGTAAATAACCCATACTTAACATCCAGAAATCAGAGATGCACACATGATCAATGGTGACTATGCGTATGAAATTATAGTCTAAATATTATGTCACATTTAGGGCATGAGAATAATATTTCTGTACAATAGTTAATTTAAGTATGAAAAAAGAACATCTTTCCACCACAACCATAAGTTCAATGTCATGTTTAGCTTCATCCGTGCTCACGAGGAACTTCGGCAGTTTCCATTAAACACATGAAAACAACAACAAATACCAAGAAAGAGAAATGAATCTCTCACAAATCCAGTTGCATGCCAAGATTCTAAAGGAAGGCATACTACAAATAAGCTTCTCGCAACACTACAATACAATAGTTGAGCATCTCTCAATGTCATTCCTCGATATAAACACTGGTTCTTCTTCTTTCAATTTTGAGAAAAAAAAAACAGAACAAAGAAGGTGCAGGGAAAAAAGGAAATTGAGGAAGTGGTTTTGTTGGACTGAATTAAAGACTATAGAGAAGAAGATAGAAAACCACTTTGTGAATTGTGAGATTTGTTTTGACGTGCAATTTTCAAAAAAAGAAGTCCAAACACCAATACTGTTTAATGTGTAATTATAAGAGTCGTTAAATTGTAATTATAAACCTTAGATTTATGAAGAAACATTAGGATTTGGAGTTTTTTAACTGAAATGAAGTGATTAATTAGTGGATTTGAATCTAATTTAATTTATTTTCAGATGAGAATGTGAAGTATTTTTTTGACTGAAAGTAAAAGGAATATAGGAAGAATGTGAAGAGCTTTTGACTGAAACTAAAAGGTATACAAACGACCATATTAAGAATTTTTAATTTAATAAAAGAATTGGGTTAATTACATATATGACATCATTTCAACGCCTATCTACACATATGTCATCACTAATTTTGTTTCTACTAAAATGACAAAGTTTTAATTCACTTCAACCAAAATGACATATTTTAATTTTGAATTTAGGTGTCATGTGTTATATTAAATAACCCAGCATTTTGTTTGAATTTGAAAAAAATTACTTAAATTAAAGCTACAATTAAGGAGTCTAATTATATTTTAAATTAAAGATCTTCAAATTTGAATTCAAAACCACAGAATCATAAAATGCGGCTAAAACTTTGAGATAAACATCAAAACTAAAAATCAAAACCAAATATCATTTTCCACATTCGTGAATGCAAAAATGATAAGCAAGAAATTGAAAACTCAGAATAATCTCCTATTTTTTAATTTTTTTACAATTACTTGTAACGCTAGATTGACATATAGGACCTAATAAAAGCGAATGTGTCCATGTTTTTTATGGTGTTTGAAATGAGTTCAGTCAAGTATTTTGTTTCGTTTAGTCAAATCTCCTATTTGTTAAAAGTGGATATTGTTCGTGCAAAGAAATAGCTGATTGATTCATTTAGACACGTTTGTTCTTTGTTTTTTTATATTATGTCACTTTTATTACTATTGAATAATTTTTTATTTTGAAATAATTTAAAATTCATACTGCCGACACTATAATTTGAAAGTTTCTAACATCATCGTATACACCGTCATATTGTATCAATACCTCAATTTCTTTCATTCCGTCAATAATCCTGAAAAAATATGTCCATTTGTAAACTGTGTCACAAATCTATAATATGACTGTGTCATAAATCTATAATATATTGAATGAAACAATTAAGCAAACAAATTTCTTCGTATTAATAACCCCATAAAATGTATTCTTATGAGTTCTTACTGACTTTTCATTTTACAAGAAGTTCATAATTAATTTTTTTTTCAATTCTTTTTTTATATTCATACAATGTATCTTGTTGTGTTCAACATTCAAAATAGAAAAATAATATTTATTAAAAATTTGTTCGAAAAAGCATAATATGTGTAGGACACATTTGGACTCGTATTTTGTGTTATTATAAACTTTAATTTTTCTGTATTTCTATAATATTTTTATTTTTAAGCGATTTTTTTTGTAATAATTTAAAATAACTATTGAACACAAATGGATATATTGTTGTAAAAAATATCATACACAAATGAAACAAATTTTTTTATTTTAGATTTTATTATTTATAAGGAAATAAATTCAGAAGCACACATATAGACACATTTTTATGTTCATGGGTAAATAGAGACATTTTTTAATACAAATTATTTGACTGAATACACATATATAATTTATTCAAGTACATCAACTTAATGCTAGAAAATTTAAAAAATGCAGTACCAGTGATATGAATAAAGATTTCTATATAAGTGTATGAGATAATGCAATTTATATTATTTGAACATAATTAGACACATTAAAAAGAAAACAAAAAGTCGTTTTAGGAACAGAAAAATCATATCATATTATGCAATGATATATGTAAAGATATCATATATAGAGATATCTGGTGATGACTTGATGTGTCTCCTAGAACGTTCGGCCACAACTGGACTTGATACTTTTGCTTTTATGGACACATCTAAACTCATATAGTCGGTCTCCGTACCACTGGATACATATCTCCTGAACTTAAATGACTTCCTCCAATATCCATTATCGGGTCCTCTAAAAAATCTACTGCATGCGAAAACGTTCCAAAATAATATTTTACTATTTGATCGTCCTTCATTTTTAACGGAAAAAATTCCTATAAAAAAATAACTCAAAATGTCAATAACAAAAAAATTTGCAAAATTAGACACATTTAGATACATACAGATTCAATTGCCAAAATAAAAAGAATAAGAACAACACAAAAAAAATACTTGGATACATATAAGTACATGTTCAAAAATCTCA